>JAVFBW010146564.1:0-12540 GCA_034783835.1 Mopalia ciliata
GTGCGGAAGGAATAGCCCGGACAAGATCTGAGTGGACGGACGGACGGACGGACGGACGGACGGACGGACGGACGGACACTCAAGGCGCAAACCTCCCGGTGGGGGACTAAAAACTGTTAATTAACAAAGCATATATGCAGACTAAGGACACCACCAGGGAGGGAGCGTCTTGTTGTCCTCTTGCTTTGAGAGCTAAGGAGCAATATAAAGCTGATCTGTTTATGATGTCTGTGTATTACATCCTATAATAATCTAACTCCTACTTTTCTTTCCTGACGTTTAGGTAAAGTTTAATTTGAATTTCTCGCCCAAGATGACATGTATACCAAACTAATCCCCCTTTGCAAAAATAAAATCTGACAGAAGCAAATGATTGAAGATACATGTAGGTAAAATATGAGTCATTGTTTATTAAGCGTATCTAAAAAAAATCAAAGACAAATCAGATATGTATTTATTCGAGAGGCTGGTGATAGCAGCATATCAATTTCCAGCCTCTTGCACAGGTTGAGAACTTGAGATAGGTGGGACTTAGGGCTATTAAAGACAAAGGAATTAGCCCTATACATTGTACTAGTGATTTTCCTGTAGTAGGGTTGTTTCCTTCAACCAATGTGCTAATACACTGTGATATAAGTGGCATAACCTATAGGAAAGCGATAAATTCCAATCAAAATAAATAATGTTAACAATTTATATATGTTATAAAGTGCAGTGCAGGTCGAGTGAAGGGCGAACAAATCCCTCACTCTTGTTTCTGTCGCACACAGAGTAGGTACATGTACTAATATAAAGTTTGGTATTCGAACAGTCTCTAATTCGAACCCCACCCACCCGGGTATTCAGGTGATGTATACATGTTATATGCAACATATATGTGATGAATATTTATATATATATGCCTCATTTATGAACAAATGCATTTTGTCGTGTCAAGTATTGTTACCACAGGGAGCTGTAGCCATCCACTCGTGTCGTACCAGGGGGATGTGTGTTAACTATGTACTTAGGGCTTTCTTGGTTTCTGCCTGTGTTTACCAGGGGGATACTGAGTCAGTGCTAAGGCCGTGTTTTTTTTCTGTGTGTCAGTTCGTTTTGAGGTTCGCCGGGGAGTACCACGGGAACCAGCGTATATATATATTATATATATATTTAACCCATGGAGACCCTTAGTGCCATTCTTATATATGCCTTTATAATAAAGCCATGGCCACTTTATTTCCACTGAACTACAAGTCTTGTTTTTAATGTTATTCATTGCGTCGTAGTTAGACTGTTATAAATATGCGAGATATTATGATAAACAATATACACTGCCATCATATAAGTGAAATACCAATGAGACAAACAAACAACGATCAACATTACCAATAAAGAACAATCTACTGGACATTTCTTTTATGATCCTAAGCTGTCGTTTTTATTATTATTAACTATTTATTTATTTTATTGTACCCTCAGTAAAATATATCTATAACAGTGTTGAAATAAGATTCAGTTTGTCGATTAACGATCCGCATCTTTTTGCGGTGGCTACTTTTACACATCTCCCGCCTTTGCTTGAACATGTCAGTAAATTAACGCGAATTCGAAAGCCTTGCTTTACGCGAAATGCGAGCTTTCGTTCCCATGAAATGTTAATACTTACTTGCTGGTGTAAACAAGAAGTCAAAATGTATGTTCACATATCCTTCTGTCTGATGCGATCCGTTTTGACGACACCTCAGCCGCCTAGCCGTTTGTTTGGTTATCTAGTATTTATTTTGACAGCGCGTCGAAAACATGTACTAAATTTTGTGTTTGAGTTAAAAGGTGACTAAAACAGCCGCCTGACTGTGTTGATATTAGCCCGAACACCATGCCATAACAGTTTAAAATAAATAATACATTACCACATTTTGTCAAACTTTTTTCAAACAATGTTTTGATCAAACACTCGCCGACGACTAAAATCATGTGGAGCACTCTAAAAAATCGGACCGTATCAATTGTAAACACACGTTAAGGACTTTGGGGTAATATACTTTCTTAACAACTTACCTCCTTTTTCGTAAATTTTGAAGATGTTTGTCATCAAAGATATATTCGAAGCTGTAAATTAACAGAAATCAACATATTATGTACACAAAACAAAATCGATTTAGAAGACACGCCGATAATCGACGCACGGTAGCAAACGTAATCCTTCACCATGTATTTGGAACGACATTAGCCAGTGCGTGTTTCAACTTGCCGCACGTGGTTTAGCTAAAGTTGATTGGGCCATGACCTTATACTGTATATATACCACACTTGTACAATAAGTTTTTCCACCAAAACAGTAAAACTATTCGGCACTATAGCTTACGGCTTCATTTTGTTTTTTTTTTACTCTTTTAAAGGGACTTCTTTTTTGTCTTTTTTTTTCAAATAGATTACTTGTTAGCATCACAAGAATGTTATTTTCTGTATGGTTTTAAGACTATGTCATATATAGTCTAGGCCTACGTAGATCTCCGAAAAATCTTGTAGATTTTTATTCTGTCAACAAAAAAAAAAACGATGTTGATTCGAACAACAATATATGACGAAGACTACACATTGATCGAGTCAGATCATGTTGGCCCTAGCTCGATCTGGCAATTTCGAGGGAGCACGATTTTTACGATGTTTCCTCTCGGGTTTCCACCGTAATTTAAGTACCAGTACGATCGACAATTAATTAATATGTCGTGGTATAAGTGAAATACGTACCCTTGCGAACGACGCTAAGCCATAATCAAAACCATGAAATAAAATTGAAAAAAAGAAAGGGACGTATAGGCCTATAGCTGAGTAAATCAGCTTGATCGGTCGACTTATTTATTATACGGACATTTCCCTAGCTGTCAGTGTTTGCCAAATGGTATGTCTGAATTATTTATAATTAAAAAAAAGACAAACTCATAAGCCCAATTATGTGCGAGCTAGTACCTTCCCAGCGACTACAACACATGGAAACCAGGTGGTTTACTGACCATTCGTGTGATATACGGCACTGGGGAATTCCACCAGAAAACCACATAAATACCACATGGGTAATTTGTCGTGAATGGAACCACCATAAAACCATGTGAATACCACTTTACTCCCAGAAACCACTGACTTGATGTTAATTTTACCTTTTGATGTGATGAAGACACGCGTGTACAATTATTGTGTATATCATGTTGAAATATCCCGTGTTAAAGGCATTTAGTATTTTATCTATATCCCGCGGAGAATCACATGTTGAAAGACGTGTAAAATTCTTGTGTATATCACGTGCCTAATATTTTTTACAACTGTTGCGTATATCCCGTGGAAAATTCACCTGTTAAAGACTTATACAATTCTCGTGTATATATCATGAACAAATCACGCACAATTTGCATATGCCACGGAATATCCACATTGTTACCACTTGACAGAATCTAGCATGTTTTTTTTTTCGCATGATTTCCACCAATTTTGCCCGCTGTGTTATATATCTAAATGCATGTTTTATACCAAAATAAGTCTCATCTGAAGAAATGTGTTAGTTTTAAAGTCTTCATCGATACTGTATTGTAAAATTCAACGGTGTATAGCTGCACTCATTGAAGAGTTGGCAGCGGTCCCATATAGCTGGCGAAATCCTATCTTTGTTAACATAACCTCAATCATACTATATTTGGTGACATTTAATTTAACAAAAATCTCATTCTATTAGTCTGAATAAGCTATACCGGCATATAATATGGCCATTTATACGGGTGGTGCACATTACATTCCCAGATATTTTTAAGGGGTATCTGGAAGGGGTTTTGAGAGAATAAAGTCATCTGAATGCCATGAGTTCAGATGACCAGTAAAACAAACATAGCGAGCATAGCTGGATCAGTGTTCAGTAGTTAGTTAGGCCCCATATTATAATCATCGTTTTCTCAAGATGATTCTAAAAACCATCATTATCTCAATGTCCAGTGTTTTTACAATGACCGCGTATCTCAATGTCCAGTTATATTACAGCCACCATTAGTTCAATGTCCAGTTATTGTAACCACCATTATCTCAATGTCCTGTTATAACAAACACCATTATCTCAATGTCCCGTTATTACAACCACCATTATCTCAATGCCCTGTTATAACAACCACCATTAGTTCAATGTCCAGTTATTACAACCACCATTATCTCAATGCTCTGTTATAACCAACACCATTATCTCAATACCCCGTTATAACAACCACCATTAGTTCAACGTCCAGTTATTACAACCACCATTATCTCAATGTCCTGTTATAACAACCACCATTATCTTAATGTCCTGTTATAACAACCACCATTATCTCAATGTCCAGTTATTGCAACCACCATCATCTTAATGTCCTGTTATAACAACCACCATTATCTCAATGTCCAGTTATTGCAACCACCATCATGTCAATGTCCAATTATAACAACCACCATTATCTCAATGTCCCGTTATTATCACCATTACTTCAATATCCCGTTATAACAACCACCATTATCTCAATGTCCCGTTATTACAATCGCCATTATCTCAATGTCCTGTCATTACAACCACCATTATCTCAATGCCCTGTTATAACCAACACCATTATCTCAATGTCCCGTTATATCCAACACCATTATCTCAATACCCCGTTATAACAACCACCATGAGTTCAATGTCCAGTTATTGCAACCACCATTATCTCAATGCCCTGTGTGTTTACACTAACGGCGTACGCTATCTCAATGTCCAGTTATTGCTAGCTCCACTATCTCAATGTCTCGTTATTACAATCACCATTATTTCAATGTCCCGCTATTGCAACCACCATTATCTCAATGTCCTGTTATAACAACCACCGTTATCTCAATGTCCAGTTATTGCAACCACCATTATCTCAATGTCCTGTTATAACAACCACCGTTATCTAAATGCGCTGTGTTTTTACACTAACAGCGTACGTTATATCAATGTCCAGTTATTGCTACCTCCACTATCTCAATGTCCCGTTATTACAATCACCATTATCTCGATGTCCCGTTATTACCATCACACTTATCTCAATGTCCAGTTATTACAACCGCCATTATCTCAATGTCCAGTTATTACAACTACCATTATCCCAATGTCCCGTTATTACAACCACCATTATCTCAATGTCCAGTTATTACAACCGCCATTATATCAATGCCCATTGTTTTTACAATCACCGTGTACGTTATCTCAGTGTCCAGTTATTACAATCTCCCGGGCCACTATCTCAATGTCCCGTTATTACAACCACTGACCATTATCTCAATGTCCCGTTATTACAATCTCCACTATCTCAATGCCCCGGCATTACAATCACCATTTTCTCGATGTCCCGTTATTACAAATACCATTATGTTAGTTAAAAACATGGAATCGTTAATTTTTTTCTTACTGTGATTGTGTAAGACCTCGACAGTGCCAAACAAAGTACGGGAGCTTTTTTTAGGTCTGGTTTTAATAATATTGACCGCCACCGTGACGTTAATCTACCGAATACTACTACACAACATGGCCCCCAAAATATCGTACAATAAATTTTCACCATATTAATATTGGCATAAACAATATCCTACGAGGTGAAAGTGAAAATTGGTCTCCGATGGTCATTATATCCTATATCATGGAGGTAAGACGGCGACGGTTTTAATCAAAAGTTCTGCCACGAAAAAAAAAACGGTACCACGTGAATTGACCACTTTGATCTTCGATGAAAAATTATATAATCTCGGCCGTAATAAATTATCTTTAACGTTTGAATACTAATAATAAGCTTTATCGACCAGAGTTTCAGAAGACATTCACTGCTGTTTCTGCCAAAACATGAACTTTTGTCCAGTTATTTCCCCCTAGCTGATACACTGATCATTCACGAGGTGGCGCTAAATGGCGGGATGAACCTTAGCAACGCCAAACACATAGACGAGTCGATTTAGCTGTCAAAATCAAAATTTTTAGTAAGATCTGAAAAATGGATGCCACTAAACGACCTCTGTTGATCCCTCCGGATTTTGCTACGTATGCTGAACAACATGGAGTGTTTGATATGTACAAGGTAATATGCCACGCTTGCAGTAAAGTAGTAAACGGACGTAGGCCTAAAAGGCTTGTGGTGTGAATTTGTTTTCGTAAGTGACAACAACAACTCGCGTACAATATATCTTACTAAGCCCCTTGATCTCCATTATGTTTTTGTTATTTTCGGCTAAAAGAAAAAGCAGCAATAGGTTTCCTGACTATGACAAAGATTTAACTGAAGAATTTGGGAAGTTTGAAGCGATTGTTAAGAATGACATCCTAACTATGTAGGGCTAGGCCTAGGCCTATCCCTTTCTATTTCTAAATTACTTCTCACCTTTCCTAATTTTCTTGTTGCCGATTATATGTCATGTATCAACATTATAAGCTGTCAGTTCTCAAAAGATAGTAGAATGTGTCTTCAATTCTGTAGTAGCCTGCGGCTGTGGCTCAGTTGTAGCGCACATCAAACATGCTTTGATTTACCGTTCATGGGTTCAAGTCCTCTTTTCGACCTTCAGGTATATGAGCGAGTCACATGTTGTGGCTCCGGCAATCACGGGGTTAAAAAAAACTAACAATCTTTGAAAAATATTGATATGAAGTGGAAAAGTGTTATAATCATTTAAGGGGGTAAATACTGAGAGATTGTTGTAATGTATTGTCCGACACTGAGACCATAGGTAAATAGTTTGGGTTTTCCTTGTTCACTATAGGGTGACTTTTCACCTTCAATGATGCCTAGGATTAATTTAGTTGATCATCAAAGATGAAAGTTGTTATCTAGATCACTGATTGCATTTCTGTCATATTTCTTTGGGTATAATCATTAAGGTACAGGCCTGTGCTGCTGTCTTTTCTGGCAGAACCTTCAAATTTTGTGAGATAACCTGGCATAATGCATTTTCCCCTGGTTTGCTGCTTTTTTAAATACATAAATGTGTCATTGTGAAAAATAAAGCAAACTTCGGTTAAAGTGCAATCTTCAATGATAATCGGATTAAAATTTGTCAAAATCAGTGGCAAAATGCTAATTTAGATGATGACTGCAAACAATTTAGGAAACCTATAAATCAGTTTTCCTGAATTAAGTTTGCATAACCATCGTCAGACTCCATTCTGTCCATTCTCCCCAACAGCACAGGTCTGATCTAGTAATACAGAATGAAACAAATCCTGACTAGAAAATATGCCCAGCCCAGCTTAAGCACCTGCTTTTATTTTGAAAGTTGTTCGATTATAATATTATTTCTGACAGTCCATAGTCATCAAATTTGTTCCACCCAGTCAATTTTTCTCGAAGTGATATGTCAAAAATGAAGTTTATTTTAGCCTATTAACTCCATTAACTGCAATCAGAAATACGTGCACTTACGGTTATTTTAAACTTATAGTGTTTTGGTGGGGTGTTTTTTTGTGTATTTTTTTTAGGTTTATCACTCTTTTTCAAAAATGGCATTTGTGTTACTGGACATATTAGCAATACAAACTATAAGCTTACTTACTCTTAGACAACAGTTCTTAGTTTTTGAGAGAAATCTGGTCATACATTTCGGAAAAATGTTTAATTGAAGCAGGGGTTGAAATGTTTAAAAAAAATTCATCCTGTTCTACGAGATAGGTTATTTTATTTTCGACTTGTCTCCTGTCAATTTCTTCCTATTCTCTTTGTGTATAAAGTAGAATAGGGCTTTCAGCTGCAATGTCTTTTTGATCAATCAACACAGATTTTAATAAATAATTTTATTTACAATCGCCTATTACTGGGGCCAGCCAGACTTTATTTTCATCTGTCGCTTGTTATAATCCACTTGTCAATGACTGATAGACAGACAACGTGTCGACCACTGCTTAAGGCATAAGCTAAAGTTAGCCAAAAGAGAAAAATTCTCACCTTTTAATTTGAAATTAATATTTCCCCTGTCTATTTTTTTGTGTTAAAACAACACCTAAAGTTCCATTATCTTCAAAGCAAAATGAATATGATATGTAAAATATACTTTGAAAGCATCCACCAATAATTTTTTAAAATATTTATTATTATTATTTTGCCTCATTTGACAGCGACTGCTGGAACAATTGATTATTCACAAGCCTAAAGACCCAGTACAGCTACTAATAGAGCTTCTTAAAAGAGACAATGATGATGGTAAGTGTAATGTTTAAAATCTTTTTTCGTTTATGACTAATTAATACAATTTTTCAAAGCTATTTTTTCTTTGTTTCTAACACACATTCAAAACATGGAGTTCTTCCGGAAACATTTGCCTATGTTTTTAACCATTCTGCATAAAGTTTTGAGGAAGATTTTTAAATTGTCTTTGATGCTCTAAAACTATTCCAACTGTGATATTACTTACATCAGGGTGTGTTCTTTCTATTTCTATTTTATTTTTATTTTTTTTTTTTTTGTCTTCTTTTTCGTCTTTTACTTTCTTAGTATTACTTATCTTACTGAATACTATTTTTTAAAACCCCGCTTGGGTTTCCAATAGAGAATAGCTAGTTCATGTTTAATCAGAACGAGAAGTATCACCATTGTGTTTTTACCAAAAGTATGTAGTCTAGGAGGTTTCCTCTCGGTTATCGCCCCTTGAGGGAGCGGGTGGGCCAAGGCCCTGCAGAATAATCCTTCAGCTTCCTTGGTCGATCATAAGAGGCAGGCAAAGAGGTTGCTTTCTGTTGCCCTGGTGTTCGCAGAGCTAAAGGGTAACGAGAAGCAGATTTGTTGGTAATGTTCTGTATTTGTGTCCGTCGTCATATAAGTGAAATACCCTTGAGTACGACCTTAAACACTAATCAAACAAAACAAACAAACAAATCCTCTCGGCTATCCACCATATTTAAGCAAGGAAATGTGTGAAAGGTACAATCGGTCATCATATAAGTGAAATATCCTTAAATACGACCATAAATCTCAATCAAACAAATAATCAAACTTTCTTACATTTCTAAAAGTTTGCCGCCAGCTGGAGTTATCTTTTATTTTTCTCTCTCTCAAAAGAAACAGATGTGGTTATCTTTTTATTTTTTCTTTTATGAGTAACAGATAGGGTTTCTTTATTTTTTATTTCTCATAAGTTCACAGATAGAATTTTATTTCTTGCTTCTAAAAGTCAACAGATAGAATTATCTTTCTTTTTTTTTTTATTCTTTTTTTTAAGTCAACAAATAAAGTTATCTTTTCTTTCTTTTTTCTAAAAGTCAACAAATAGAGTTATCTTTTCTTTCTTTTTTCTAAAAGTCAACAAATAGAGTTATCTTTATTTCTTGTTTCTCAAAGTTCCACAGATTGTGATTTTGGGACCTCCAGCTTCTGGGAAGAAGACAACATCAAAAAATATTTCCACAAAACTCCGAGCTGCACACTTGACCAAGGAAAACTTAGTTTTGGAAGCCGAGTCTGGAATGAGAAATGAGGCTCAGACTTATCTAAAGACAGGGGAGGTAACTATAACAAATCACAGGTGGATTGAACAAGCGACTGGTATTCTAACTAATCTCCCAGCTGTGGACCCTGTGGGGGACCTGTGTCATCATCAGGCCCTTACTTTGTTGATATTCATTGTGCCCCTATGTGCTCCCCACAGTATTTTTTATTACTGGTATGCTATTTTTGCTATATTTGTAGATTTTTTCGCCCTACAATCAGCGGGTGGTTGGAGGGAGCTTCATGCTGCCCTGGTGCTCTCAGGGCTAAAGGGGAACAGGAAGACAATCTGTTTGTGGTGTCTTTATGGCGTCCTGTTGTTGTTTTCCTGTATTTGTCTCGTCCTGTCTTTGTTTGTTGCCATTGGTGTCAAGGGTGGTTTCCTTAAACCATTGGGCTGGCATGTCATCATATAAGTGAAATACCCTTGAGTACGATGTTAAACCCCAATCAAACAAAGAAGGAAAAAATCCCCCTATAAACATTTAAAAGAAAATGTATGAAAAAACTTTAAAACAACCGTACTTATATTTAAAGTTACCCATAACAACTAGGGGTTAAGATCTTTTCAGAAACTTGTATCAGGGTGTTTATCTGAAACATGAAGATGGTGCGAAATTTAAATTATCAAATAACAATCCTGAAACAATTTGATTTTAAAAATTTATTAAATTTCAATCATGAGATTAAACAATGTTATTGTATTATGTAACAATTTTTACTGAAAGTAATTTTGTTTGATTTAAGCTCTTTCACTAAGGGCAGTTTTAGCAATGCTGTTTTACTTAGCACTGGAAGAAGATTAACTTTCCAACATTCTCAAAACACAAGACAAGATTTTTTAGTTTTGCTAATGGCAATTATTGTTAGAATACACTCTTTCATACTAGTAAAATACCAAATTAAGCACTACCTAAAACACCAATCAATCAATCAATCAATTATATGATTTAAGGAAATTCCTACAGAGTTATGGGTGCGTATATTAAAAGAGAGGATGGGCTTATTTGACTGTGTGAAGAAAGGCTGGGTACTGGAGGGCCTGCCGGAAACCAGAGAACAAGCTTTGGCATTCCAGGCCATAGGAGTTAACCCTAAACATTTTGGTGAGCTTTTGCATGATTTTGATACATATGTGTTTACTGAGAAGGAGACAAGGTTGTTTTATTGAGATGTTTTGATATATGGTTCTGGGGCCAGATGGTCAAAGTTCTATTTAATATAATCCACTTTTGGATGAAGTCACACCATTTTGGAGGTCTATCCCTAACCTGGTATAAGCAATAAATCGGGTGATAGCCGTTAATCTTGTTTGGAGCAACTGGCCCCTGTTAGTTACAGCAGATCTACTTCAGAAAAATATTCAACTGACTGCAGTAAATGACCACTATCTAGACCACTCAGCTGACTGGCCTTCTGTAAGGTGATCGTCTTCTGCTGAAGAGCAATGTTTGTTTGTTTAACAAGATTGTTTCACCTATTTGACAAACAGACAGATTAATGCAGATAAATTTTGAGTAAAAACTGTAGACACACTCTATGACACATCTTCTCTAGCCAACGGTTACTTTTCCAAGCTACTCTTCATTACAACCCTGGGCAGATAACTAATGTACAATGTGAGTTTCAGCCACGCCATCTGGCGCATAAAACGATCAAGGTTCTAGTTAACTCCCCCTGTTTACAGTTCCATTCGCCGCCGTTTACACTAGCCAAGTCTTTTAATAGCACAACATCTGATTGGATGTGAAGAAGTTCCTATGCATCCAATCATTTGCTTGGAAGCCGAGTCCCATTATACATGAATTATCTGCCAAGGGCTGAAATGCAGAGTAGCTCCGAATAGTAACCCTTGGCAAGAGAACATGACTATGACGGTGCACAAGGCCAATGTATAGGCTATCAAATAAAGATAAATTTGAGTTGTATATGCTAAACCATTCAAAAGAAACCTGTCAAATTATTGCAGGGAATAGAGCAAGACAAACGAACAGACGGACAAACTTTTATCATAGGTCAGGGAAGCTGACCAAGATAACGCACAGGGTTAATGTATAGGCTATCAATGGCTGGCTCCTTTTTTTTAGATACCCTCAAAATCTAATGTGGGGTATAAACATTTAACCAACTTGGGTAATTAGATAAAATCATTTCTTACAAAAATCTTTTTGACTTGCTTTTTTGCTCTTAGTGTTGTTGGAAGCTCCAGATACAGTGTTAATAGAGAGGGCCTCAGGGAAGAGAATTGACCCCGAAACTGGAGGTAAGCAGGGTTAATCAGAGGTTTTAAAAAATATTTTGCTTTAAGCGAGTCTATTACTAGTATTGAAGTATTAACAAATGAAAACTTTTTGCAAAATTTTCTTTCATATAATGCCCTCTGGCAAGGGGCTGTATAATTTTAGTATATTTTTGCTGTTCGCTATGAATTCACATTAATTTTCCACCAGCATATGTATATTATTATCTTTTTATTATTATTAACGGAATGGAAACAAAATCAAATACATATACCTTCTGTATAACTTTATAAGTTGGGACACTCTAATATTGGGACAGTCCACAGAAATAACATGTAACTTAGACCCCCTGTGGTAAAGCCCATTTCTCTGTCCCAACTGTTAGAAGTTATATGTAAATACATCTATGTGATTAGAATAGTTTTGATATGTTATAATAGTTAAAGTAGAGGTAAGGGTGGGAATAAAGCCGGGTTAGAGGCTTGTTCTATCCCTGTGGAAATGTTTTTGAGAATAGTAGTTTAGCAAATAAGTAGACAAAAGATTTCAGAACAAGTTATGTTTATCTGGTACAAATATAAGAATGTGGATGTATTTATGATTATTTTTAAAATTGATTGGCAACTTAAATAACCTAAAACATGAAATTTAAGATATTTACTACACCACGTTTCATTGGCCCCTGAATAACCAAAAACATGAAATTTAAGATATTTACTACACCACGTTTCATTGGCCACTGAATAACCAAAAACATGAAATTTAAGATATTTACTACACCACATTACATTACCCCCTGAATAACCAAAAACATGAAATTTAAGATA
>JAVFBW010146575.1:0-12538 GCA_034783835.1 Mopalia ciliata
AAAATACTGTTAAACTTCACTTTCTAAAAGACACAAAAATTATGAATAGGGCCCAATGTTGTAGTAAGCTTCATGTGAAATGGTGCACTCAGAATTAATAGCCATCTTATGTTAGGTGTCAAACTGAATATTTGCACATCTTGTGCACTGTGTTAAATCCTGTGGATGTCCTGTATTTTAACATGGTGTCTTTCCAGTGACTTTTAATAAAGATTTTATTACCTATTGGGCTACCATCACTTTATACAGGTGAGGACTGGCCTTGGTTTAGTGGTTTGCCTCTTGGCCTACTATTTGTGAGTCACATGATGTGGATCTGGCAATCCTTGGTGTGGTTTTCAAGAGGTTTCATCTTGAGTTGATCCCCATATTTAGACTAGGAGCAGTGTGAAATGGTAGATCTATTGTCATATTAGTGAAATACCCATGAGGATGACATTAAACCCTAATCAAGCAAACAAACAAACAGCAACTGAGTGAACTGACATTACATTACGTACAGCATTAAACCCTAATCAAACAACCACTGGAGTTCTCAATATACAGTCTTCCATCAGTAGTGTTGATAAAAATCTGTACCTGGGAAAAATGATGTAGGGATTCCTAAAAGTCTGTCTATACATGTACGTTTAATTTGGCACCGCCAGAAATTAAGTGAAAAATTAATCGTTATAAGTTTGCTCACATGGTTAGAGCACTAGTCTGCTAGCCTAAAAATCCCGGGTCCCAGTTCCTGTGGAGGCAAGCACAATTTTCTCTCTCTAACAAAATTTAAAGTTAATTTAGGGACATTACTGTAAACTATATCAACAAAAGCTAAAAATATTTTGCTGTTATAATATCTCCTCATATTCCTCAGATTATGGCCCATTCATGAGCTTTTTGTGTCATTTCAAACCAAATCCTATTCTCTGCTTAAAAAACGTGTGAATAAGAAAAGGGGTGGGGTAGATTCCGTCCATTGAAATAGGTCACGATTAAAGTTCCTAGTAAAAAGGGCTGTCCAGAAATTTGGGGCGTGTTGCTATTTAAGATAATTATATACAAAGTTTTATCATTGTTGGCGATTTATGACTCAAAACATCACAATGACTAATAATGGTATCTGAAGACCAAAATATTTGGATATACTGTTGTTCATGGTTGTAAGGTCATTAGGTCAAAGTATAATGCCCAATCTTAGCAATAATATATCCTGTAAGGGGGCTGCTTTGCCTATTATCATAAACATATACACTGTAGCTCAGTCAATAGAATGTCCTGGTGGAGGCATGCACATTTTTATCTCTTCATTTATTCAAAAATATATAATACGTAAGACTTAAAATAATGAATTATAAACCATGGTTGATTATTTCATTTGTTTGTTTTTTAAATACTATTTCAAATTAATTATCAAAATATTGATAAGAAACTTAGAATAAGTGGATATTATTTAACTTATATATTTTTCACATAAAAAGTGCTTTATTTTGATATTAAAAAACAATAGTTGTGCTGTAAAATAAATTTTCGTAACACAAAACCATATCTTATCTCAAATTTAGGAAGTTATGAATTCACTATTTAGTAAAAATTTAAATAAAACTAAACTCAAAATAATAAAAATGAAATTAATAAACTTAAAAAAAAACCACCAATCCCATGATCTGTGATTTTCTGGAAATTATAGATAAGTTGGATTGGAATTGGCATTTCCTGGTAAATGATACTGTAAGTTTTAGTTTACCTGCAGAAGGAGTGGCTTAAAGTTCATGAATAAATGTATGGGTATGCTGTGGTTTTAGGTTGCTTGGTACATACCTATATATACATACCTATCAATTTTCTTTCTGTACTATAACAAAATATGAATGTATACCTATTTGGAAGTTTACAAAGGAATACAAGCTGCCCACGCAAATCATAGCACCTCAAAGCATAGATCATTAACTGATATCGCTAGTAATTGATAGTCTGTCCCTGAAAGACAATTCTTTGTGACATTCAGAATCTTTGAGTTACTGTTAATTAGAAATATCAGATTTTCTATGACTAGACATTTTTATTATACCAGTATCAAATTGTAATTTGTATTTTTAAATTAATATTTAAAAAATATTTGTTTGTCAGGAATTCTTAATATTTATACTTTTCAAACAATATTTTGCCATGAATTCGTAATATTTATACTTTTTAAACAATATTTTGAAACCTTATTTAATCAATCTTGACCCTTTTAAATTCCAAATGCGTGTTTGTTTTCCTATTATAATTTATCGTTTCATAATAATTTATGTACATTGTATATAAAAAGATAATTATCCTTTGAGAATCTACCTTTTTATATTAATTATTGTGTTTTGACTTTGATGATGGAATTAATTAGGTACTTAATCTTTAATTCTTTAATCTACCTGACTTTAGACTTTATCCTCTGCTCGGGCCACTTAACATATTGCTGTAGGGCAGAGCTACATTAGTACTATGAGTAGCGGAAAGAGAGGAGACAATACAGGTGTACACAGGAAAGCCTTGTCTTTTTTGGAATGTTATTCTGCCTATGAGCCTTGCAATTGAGCTTTGTATGGGCAAGTCTGGGGCTTTGTAAGGAAATATGTGTACTCATTATTGCAGCTCATGGGGGGTCTTAAGCTGTCATGGTTGGCTGCACCCACTCTCTATGACCCTAAAAAGGGGGACAGGGTGCTGTAGTCAGGGCTTATAGCTCAGTTCAGGGGTCAGCCAAGCATTGAATGAATGGCTTGAGTTGGAAAGACACAGTGAACTATGTACAGAGTTGAAAGTGACCACCAGAGGATTTCTAACCCAAGGAATTCATACAGATTCAACACAAGCTCATGAACTATTGAATTTTGTGACAAAAAGGGAAAGTTTACCTTATTGTTAGCTCTACTGAGATTGTTCCTTGCCTGTCTTATGCAGATATATTACCAGCACAGCCAACAGGACTTTAGAACTGGAGTACATAGAGTTTTATTAACATTATTAGAGCATGAGGGTTATTGTCATGAATGTAAGACCCCAATAGACCAGAAATCGGATAGCCTTACATAGGACTTACTCACCAGTTTTACCTGCATGTATGTAGACTTTACAACACCTATTACCTACATGGATAAATATTGAGTCAGCTGTAAGCCTAGGAACTTAGTCTGGGGGGGCGAGGACTCTTGACTTACTGGGAACTTCACCCCGGATTTTTACACTAGACTTCAGTAACATTCTGTCAGCTTACACACTGGATTAATTTGGGGTACCCATTTGAACAAATCTTCTCTAGTTCCAAAATTCTGAAAATTTGGGGCTGTCATTAATCTTTCAAAGGACTATAGTTAGTGATTCTGGATATTGTTGTGTTAGGCCTGTTGCCGCGATCGACTTCATACCTTGTGGTTTATTAACTAGGTTAGGAATAGTTATCTTGATAAAGATTTTCCACAATCTAGAGAAAAATGTGAACATTTTTTCTACTCAACAGTTTGCGTTATAAATTTGAGGACATATGATAGTGGCTATTGTTAGTCCTTGTTTAGGGGTACCTGCATATAAGCCTATGTTTATACCTGTTGGACTAAGTGGTCAGAGTTTGTCCTAAAGGTATATAAAACACCTGGACCACTAAGCCGGGTTTCAACGAACTGTTCACTTAAAGCCTACCTGCAGACTTATTGTAAGGGATTACCAACCAGAATTGATTTTTACAATACACTGTTTGAATAGACCTGTTACACATATGTTGTCAGCTTAGACTTCAGGATTTATAAGCAGGCACCTTTATATCATTGACTGGTAATCTACATGGTAAATTTGCGAGGCTGCATATGTAGAATACCCAAATTCTGCGTGAAACATTCTCTTTCTTTAAGGGTTAAGTGGAACTTATAACTGCCTGTTTGTTCAAGCTACTTCACACAAGACGTGCTATGGTTGGAAATTAGTTCTGGACAACTTAACCGGAGAAAAACCTAGAGGACCGTTTCATGAACTTTAAAACCAGTTTTACTTTTTTTATACAAAATTTGTTATAGTTAGATCTATCAATTTTGTCAGCGTGCTATTTTGAGTTCCAAAGTTGTGGGCTTTTTTTGGGCATAGAGATGTGTATTAACTGATTATTACCTGGAGAGATTTTGGCAGTGTTTAAAGTGTGAATTGACTAGACTTTTGTCTGTTTATAACAGCATTGCCACTTGACAGCTGTCACATGTTAACTGCTATTTATCTATCATCCAGTGTAATGCTTCTAGGTTATATATATATATATATACTCATTGAATGATCCACTGGCAGTTTAGCGAAAGAAAAAAAAAGTGACACTGAAGACTTGTTGTGTAGGAGAGTTTTGCATGGACGCAAGTGGAGCACAAGCTAAAATAGCACTTGGCTTTCAAGCGGGAAAAATGGACGGATAATTGTGTGAAGTTTTTTACTGCTAGAATAATGGGGGCCATGGGGGCCTTTTTTCGAACCAGTTGAAAAGCGGACTTTGTAAGGTCATTCCTTTCTAAATTTGTCCGGTCGCAAGGTCACAGCCAGTTTTCAAAATGGGGACAACTACCTCATCAGCTGCGTTGAAAGATGAAGAAAGTTTTTACTCCCCGATGTGTTGTATGAGAGCTCGGTCTCATCCAGAGGAACCCATTTCACATTTATCCTGGCAGAGGTCCTCGATTAGAGTCTCACATCAAGGTATGATTGACAAGTCTTTGGCATAAATTTGTTTCGTTTTTTAAATTATGTTAATTTTGGTATATCACAATTTTACAATGTAAAGTAATAAATAACTAGCACGGTTCAAGTTTTACTCAGTAAATTAATAAATTTGTAATTTGGAGTAATCAAGAGAAACAAAACCAGTTTAAGTTAAATGCATATATATGGTGTTATAACCTAGAATAAAATAACCTGAACAATTTGTAGCATAAATAACACCAAGCTCAACCTGGCCTTTGCATTTATTAAAAAAATTGTGACGTCCCCATGAAACTATGAATTCATTAACGATCTTTACAATATATTATATCTTGGTTCATTTCATAAAATTAAAAAATTATTCTGAAAGTTCATTCCTATAATTTGAAAATATCTTTTTAATTGTTCTTTCCTAATTAAATCCGTATTTTGTTTTTTAAAGGTAAACCTGGTCCACCAGAGGGCATTGTTAAACTTGAGAATATTACCCATAATTCCTTAGTGCTATCCTGGTTGCCACCATTAGATCGTGGATTTGGGCAAATCTTGGCATATCACGTTGAAAGATTTTCGTATAAAGACAAAAAGTGGCAGACTGTCACAGAGACTTGCCAAGGAAACTCGTACAAAGTTCGGGATCTTATTTCTGGAATAAAATATATATTCCGTGTCCGGGCAGAAAATATGTTAGGCGTTGGTCGCCCAAGTGTTGAATCTGATTCAGTTATTCCTCCTAATATTGATGCAGTGGATGAATCAGATTCTAATATTAAAGATGGTACTACAACTTTTACCCGTCGAGGAAGCAATTTTCTTGATTCTGGCAGTAGTGTTAAAGCCATTGTTAACCGTTCATTAGATGCTACTGACAATCTGGAAAGATGGTCGTTTCCACGGCAGCAGAGTCGACGTCGAACAACGTTAGACTCGATTTTAAAACGTCCTTACAGTACTGGTCATAGGTCATCGCTCTCTACTGGTTTCAGGGACTCTAAAAGGCTACTTAAAAATAACCCTTTGTTTGTTGATGATATGGAAGCCTCTAAAACGGCTGATCTGCAAAAGGATCTAATAGACAAAACTACCAGAGTAGTTGAAACATTTCAAAATGCGTCTGTAGGTGAATGTGTTTCCGGGTTGAAGGAACCTTCTCCGCTTAGTGCTTACTCAGATGAGGAGACTGAGACTGTTATGATTATATCCAAAGGATTTGCCCCAGCTTTAGAAAAGCTTTCAAAACGCAATTCAGAACCAATACTTGCAAGTGAGCAATGGCATTCAAAGAGAGATTCAAAAGATGTCAAGCGACAGTTTAAGTGCAAGCGGATTTCAATGTCTGATTCTTTGCTGCAGCCAAAGCCTGAAAATGATATGAATGAATATGATCTTGATGAAACGGGGATAAAAGTTCCGCTGAAGAAACGCTCATCTTCAAAGGATAGAATTAACATCAGGAAGCCACTGCATGCAAAACTTTTTACTCCGTTGGGAGAAGATAGCTTAGATGAGTACGAAAGTCTTGAACAAACAGAGACAGATACACATGATAATTCTAGGAAAGGTTCTTCATCAGAGGACGAACTGGGCTCAGACGATATTCAAGAAGTTGTCAAATCTTTGACATCACTGTATCACAGTCAGGTATCTCTGTGTGAGATAACAAATGCTGGCAAGACAAATGTTCAACAAGATCTGGTAGAAGTGCCTGCAATTAAAACGCCTGCTGATCAAACATCAGCTGGGACTATTGCTTCTGTAAGTGAAAAAGGTGTTAAAAAGTTGAAGACAGTTGAAGAACCACTGACAAGTGAGTATGATGGTTCTGCCTCAGACAGCGATGAAGGCAGGTCAACAATTCCAAAAGTCGTGTCAGTTTTTAATGAGACGGATACATCCTGTGATGATGATCCAACGGACACTTCTGTTTCATCCCACAATGATCAACCCTCCTCAGATACAGAAATTGAAGAACTTGACAATGATCCTGAGTCAGATTCAGATCTGAGTTTAACAGATTATTTTGGTGATGAATCTGATGATAGTGCTGATATAGATTCTCTTAACGAAACACAGATAAAAAAGTCACCAAATGGTAAACATCCAGATACGAGCGATGATGAAGAGCCCAAGGTTCATCAGCCACACACAATCGATGTCCAGGTGCATGCAACGGCAACACCAGTTGTAAAGAAACGCCATAAGCACATCAAGCAGGACAAGTCACAAAGTGAATCTGACTCTGGCCGTGAAGTTGTAAAGAACTTTAAACATCGTTCATCAAAACCAGCAGCTGTATGTGGATCACCTGCAGCTTCTGTCGTGGAAAACTTATCAGAAACTCTTCAGATTGTTGAAAATAAAAAAGACAAAAATTTGCCGTTGGCAGATTCAGCTTCTCCAAAAGATTTATTGGCTAAGGATTCATTTAACAAAGATACAAATTCTCTCAAGAAACATTCTTTGGATAAAAATACAGAAGTCCTTAAATCTAACGCTGACTCTCATGTTGATGTTGTGAAAAATCTTCCAAATAAAGACATTTCTGATGCCATTGAGCAAAGGGCCATAACCCCTCCCGGGTCAGATGAGGGTGTTGATATGGATACATTGTCTGACACTGAGGTTGTAATTATTCATTCAAATGAGGTTATAACACGGCTACAAGAGCTCATGGCAAAGGACCAGAAACTCTCGGACATTTTGTTAAATCATCCACAATTTAAACAAATCGTACAATCCCCAGTAACTAAGCCTAAAGCTGACCGTGAATCTCGTTCCAAGGTGACATTTGCCGATATGAAGCAAAATAAACTTTAACCATCATTTAACCAATTTAAAAATATATATTTTAATTTAGTGAAGCATTTTATTGATCAAATACTACTGTCATTTCTATTTTATTTTAATATCAAACTGTACTTTTAAAAAGTTTTTGTACTTTCTCTGTGGCTTACAAATCTGATTTGCTGTAGTGTATTGCACTAGAAGTTTTCACATATTTTTGCATAACACCTCTTGTGTCAAGTCTTTTAACTTTTATCTTGCCATTGTTTGTTACCAATAAGATTGGTGCCTTCCATTATCAATTGGTCTGGCCGGCCATCATACTAGTGATGACAATCAAACAAACAAAATCTGTCATTATTATTATCGGTTATTATAACACTAATCACTTAAAACAATAAAATGCACAACTGTATTCATGGCTCAGCAAATTAGCTATTTTTATTGAGACCACTCAATTTGAAAAAATAGACCGACCTGAAGGACATTTTGGAATAACACTTAGTCATTGTTTTGTTTTCATTGTTTATCTAGAGACAAAATTTTAAATTCGTTTTGTGTTTCCTCCAATATATATATGGAAATCTGTTAAAGCTGACTTAATTTTTATCTGAATTGTATGTTTTATTTTTTTTAAAATTTAATCACAACATATTATGTACTGAAATTTAGAAAGGAGTTTTAATTTGATAATGAGTGCAATGAAGACAATTATGAAATCATTTTACTGTGCTCACAAACTCATTTTCTCTTTTATCTTAGTTTATTTTTTAAAAATGGAATTTTTAGGGAATTTCTAGGTGTGTATATTTTCGGGAAATTGAATTTTCCACTTGTTTTAGTCTTGAAATCTTTGTACATATAGGAAAGAGATTGCCAGCAATAACAGGAATCATTTAAAAGATACATTTTATATTTAAAAAGGTATTTGAAAATTCTGCTCAAATTTTTATGTATTTTTTTTAACCAGTGAAAACCTTTTAATAAAAATCCTGAGGTAATATTTGATTATAAGCATCATATTTTTGTTGTTGTGGTTTGTTTTCGGGAGAGAATATATAATAGAAAAATGTTAAAAATACTCTACTACTTGTGGCTTTAGGATGTGGACTGTGTATAATTAATGTATTTTATGTTAATCAGTCCATTATCACAATACTCATCTACAGTCATTTGTCAACAGATGCATAACCCTGAATACTAAATTGTTAATTTAGCATAGTCTGGCGGAGAACTATTTAATATCAGTTTGCATATATGGAGGTCCAGAAGAGACATCCTTGAATAATCCGGAATACTAAATTGTCAAAATGTACCACCCTCAGGCTCAGGGCTGTATGTTCTGGTCTATCTTTAATGAGGACGGGATGAACATTAATTTCCCATCAGAGCCAAACTCTTAAGATTTTATTGTTAATGTCAATCCCACAAAAGTTAAAACCGATTACAATCCCACAGAAGTTCAAACCCATTACAATCCCACAGAAGCTGAGCAAGAAGGGACATTCACTCCAACTCATATGTAGTGAGTTGAATTCACCCTTTGAATAGAGGCTGTATTTTAAAAGTTTTTTTATTGATTGCTTTTATTGAGGGAATTTCACTTATATGATGGTGTTCCCCTTGGGTCAGGTGCTTGAAAGACGATTAGCCACCAACATCAGATTAAACTGCTAATACCTAGAGATAGATATTCATCATGATGAGATGTCATCTAACACCGGATTAAATTTAATTGCGCTTCAAACAACAGGTCCCTTCTGAGTACAATACTTTACAGAAAAACAGCAACAATGTGAAGTTTACCCTATGCATGATTTAAAATTTAAAAGTTTACAGTTTGGGTTGCTTGAAGGATTGATTGTTGTTTAACGCCGTGTCCAAGGGTATTTCACTTATATCAGGGCGGTGTATCCAATAGGAATTTCAACACCAACACAACCATACATTGTGAAGTGTTGTTCTGTTCCTTCAGTATGTAGAATTGAGGATAAATTTGAATGTAAACATTTTGCTACATGCTGACCACATGGTGTGTAATGAAAGTACTTTATAGCCTCTAGAGCTTAGGACTCTAGTTTTGGGCCAGTCCATAGAAATAACATGTAAGACGCCCTGTGATAAAGCCTATTTCTCTGTGCCAATTTCTAGAAGTTATAAGGCATCTCACTATGCATAATAACCAGAAGTCCACCAAGAAGAATGAAATGTCCCATTACCAACAACATTCAGGTTGTTTCTATTCAGTTTTTAAGGCTTGTTCAAAATAGCACATTGTCGCTGTATATGGAGTGAGGAATCTTGGGAAAGCCTGTTAAGTCTAAGACACAGACACCTAACTTCTCCAGTTAACAATGATTATTTTCAGTTCATGTATAGACCAGACATATTGCGTGAATTGAAATATCAGTCGTCTGTTTAACTCAATGATTTTTTTTATAAAGGTGCTTTGAGCTTTTGCTGGATTACCCATGATTCATCAGTCATTTCTGGAATTTTCAATCCATGGAATAGAAAAAATATGAGATATTGTATAAACAACAAACCTAAATAATCTGAAGATAAATTTTTAGATACAGTGAATGTCACATATGGCTTTAAAAACTGATAAAAAACAACTAGTCTGTTATTATGGGAAAATAGGCAGTATATACGTCTGACTTACAGACTTGAAATGTTATAACTTATTGCCTTCTCTTGCCAGTGAGATATGTTATCTCTGCGATATTGTACGACATGTAAATCCAAGGTTACCATACCCATTATAGCTCAAGATCTCAATTTTGGTTGATCAAGAAATGACAGGAATGCCAGGAATTATAGTCCACTTTCTTATTGTTGATTTGAGTTATCAAACAATAAGCACTGGTTTCTTGTGGTGAAGAATTCTTAAGGGGAAGTAAGTCTTGGTTAACAATTAGTTACTAAGTACTGGTTTCTTGTTTCTTAACTTTTTAAGGGGAAATAAATCTAGCTTGATAAAGAGAAATTTTGTCAGAGCAAGCAAATAGTTTACCAGAGTTAGCTCCCATGCCTATATATATATGCTGTCCACGTAATATGTTTAAAATCAGAAAGCTCCTTAACTTGCTGTAACCTGTTGCCCTGGTCCTTGGAGCTAAAGACCTCTTTGGGATGTCTATATATTGCATCTTTTGCTATTGTGTTGCTAGTGGTGCCCTGGGTGGTGTCCATCAGCCATTAGGCTGGCATGCTGTCATATGTGTAAAATATTGGAGAGTTTTTCAGCTCAGTACTATACAATGTGGTTTTTCTGTTCCTATGACCATTTTTTGTATAAGAGACAATAATGTTTATGTTCCAAAAATGTATCTTTCCACATTGTTTTTTACTGAAGCACCAGTCTTACAGGCTCTCTCTACAAAGGTACCTTAACAAGGATGGTAGTTTTTGAGAAATTTAATACATTTACCTTTGGTATATTGTATAAACAACTAACCTCAATAATCTGAAGATAAATTTTCTAATAGTATTTGTTATTCTAATTCTGTTGAGAAGTCTTGTTTGTCAAAGCTTCCATGTACTTGGGTTCAGCTTGAATAATTCTTTCCAAAATAACTTTTTGAAGGGGAAATTTATATTTTTATGTAAGCATAATAAATTGCAAGCATCCCTACAATAAAAACAATAATGTACAGATAATATATCTAAAAATTAATCACACTGGCACAAGGATTTTGATTAACAAAAGTTATATATTTTTCTACATTATTGGGATTCAAGTCGCCAGAAATCAATTCTAATCAGAATCACTTGTAAGTAGAGTTTGAATTCACTGCCATCATATAAGTGAAATACCCTTGAGCACAGCATAAAACTGGGAAGTAGTATGTTAGAGTACAGTTTTATCCCAAACTTGAATCCATCAGTGAACAACTAGCCTGTCTTTTGTATTTAAAATGGATAGTTTACACTCGCACGTTGAGACTAGATTCTACCTATGTGTATGTATTAAAACAAGAACCAACAGTGTTGAACAAAACATAAAACTGTACATGGTTTTAAGCCAACAAACAAAAAATCCTTCAAACGAATTGGTTACTGACACACATATAGATTATAAGCAGGGATTAAAAACAAAGATGCCAAAAAAGAAAAAGAGAACAAAAAAAATTGAAAGACATGACTATTTTGTGATTATCACACGCAGCATTTGATTAATAACTTGTCTTGCTTCAAAAAAGGACACAAGAAAATATCTCTCTTTGTTCCTTTTTTGTTGTCAGCTTTTATAGGAGTGTTAGATTCAGGTTACGGTGTTAGTTATCATGACCCACTTTCTGAGATAGCCTTAACGAAGCAATGGTGTTAATGAGGCTTGGATGTCAAATTCCTGTCAGAGGTATCTTATATATATATATACCCAAAGAATCCAGATAGAAAAATGTCTGTATGATAATTTCTTCTGGTTTACTGGGGCCTTGTTTGTTGCATTTTTATTTGCTTTTACAACAGTGGGCCATTTCTGATTGCAGTAACAATTACTACTGTATACAAAAAAAAAAATTAAAATAACCAAATTTTTAAAGAAATTATTTATATTTATTACATTATAAACAATAGCTAGGATTGGAATTCTGTGATTCTCAGCAGATACACTGTTGTTCAGAAAAGGCAATTCTGATGATTAATATTGAGGTGATTGTAATAAAGGACGAATTCTTAAATATGATGTGAAATTTAAAGTTAAATTAAACAATTGCTTTAAAATATTGATTTCTGTGCAGAGTAAGTAGCAGAAAATGTACTTTTTGAGTATTTACACTGTTTGCCCTTTGTTATCTAAGTTCTATTGTACTTGTAAGACAAGATAAGAAAAGAAAAAGTACCCTACCTAGTTCTTTGAGATGTCGTCAACTCCGTAAAGCATGTATTATCTTGTCTTTTGTGTCGCACCTTTGGCAGAAGCTTCCTGTTTCTATGGTGCTTTTAAAGCTAAGGAGCAATATGAAATGTCCATGGTGGCAATAAGAGGTGGGGTTGGAGTGAGGGGGGGGGGGGGGGGGAGGTTATGGGTTGTGTACTAGAACCGGGTTAT
>JAVFBW010146586.1:0-12535 GCA_034783835.1 Mopalia ciliata
ACACCACTGGCAACACAACATAAGGACGAAATACAGGCTGATTCCTGTTCCCCTTTAGCTCTGACAGCACCAGGGCAACATGAAGCTCCCTCCAGCCGCCCGCCGGACTTATTTGAATACTGTGGTTTGACTGCGTGCTCGCAAATGGAGTGAAGGAAATCACCGTCCACGCTACTGGCAGCAAACAAAGACTAGACAGAACATTCACAGAACGTAATACAAATAAATCACAAGCTGATTCGCTTCATTTTGCCAATTAGCTCGGAGAGCACCAGGACTACATTAAGGCTCGTTCTCAACCCCCCATGGTAAATTGGCATGGAACGTAGTCGAAGAAAAAATGGTGCACTGATGGACTGGACCCTATGAGCCGGATACTGACACCTAACCATCTTGACAGGAACGGGGCACGATAAAGATACTTATTTATAATACCAGAGACACTTCTAAAAATCGACATTATATTGGCATCTAAATCGTAGCTTGCTTGATTGGGGTTTAACGTCGTACTCAGGGGAATTTCACTTATATGACGACGTGCAAGCCCAATGGATGGAGGAAACCACCTTCGACACCACTGGCAAAAAAGACAGGACGGGACAAATATTACAACAGGACGCAATGCAGACACCACAAACAGAATCAGCTTCCTGTTACGTTTTGTAGCTTTGAGATCTAAATCATAGAGCACAATGGCAAGTAGCAGTCTAGTCAGCTACATGTGCAGGCTGTTGTCTACTAAAACACATCGCTATCTGTCCGTCTGTTTGTTTGATTGGATTTCACGTCGTACTCAAGGGTATTTCACCTAAATGAAAACAGGGAGGAAACCTCGTATAAATCACCCCGCGATTGCCAGAGCCACACAATGGGGCTCGTTCATATACCTAATGGTTGACAGGCGGACCAATCCCGGTAAGGGTATACGAAGCAGGTCATCGCTATATCTGAAATGCGTCTCCAAACTGCTCACTTAATATTGTAGGCCACATTTTGTGTTGAGTTGTGACATCAAATATATGGTTAATATTTGTATATATTTATAAATCAACTAACATTGAATGTTGCAAATCAACCAACATATCAGAAAAAGACTTATCGCAAAATAACGCCTCTCACCAAAGTAAATAAAGCAATCCATGTTTCTGTCATAAGCTTTTCACATACTTTCGATCTGTTCATTACATTGGTATTCAGTAACGTGTCCATGGAAATGTCAATTCTGAAACGGCGTCATACTCCAAGAGTAAATAACTATTATATATAAGAGTGTTTAGTTTATTGAACACTGAAAATTCACCCAGTGTTAAGAGCACAACCAAACTGAAGACCAAATTCACGTTTACCAGCTAGATAAGATGATAATGGATGTTTAAAAAGGTTCTGTTTATATAGTCCTATGAACAAAATGTGTCATCAATTGTAGGACAGCTGTATCCATTTTCAAACAAAGAAAGCGGATTTCCATTACGTGTGTCGACGGACAGCATGAGCTATTATATATCGAGTATGTTACACTTAACAGGCGACAGTCATAAATCTTATTGATGGAGAAAAAACACACCACATCAATCCACTGGCAATCGACGCACAGCTATAACAAATTCAAAAAAATTATCGGGATGAATTCGTGATATGCGGGTAAACAACAGTACATTCTTCTTGAATCAGAAGTTAACCAGTAGACAAAAAGGTGCGAAACGTCTTCGGTTATTTGCCGGATGCACCAGCTAAGGCTTACCAATTCCTTTGAAATGCAGCGAATTTTCGTCTTCACCATTATCGTTATACAAATGATCATGTATAAACGTAGCTTCGTGTGCTTAAAGCCTGTGACATTGGTAGTAGCTATTAAAGCCTTAAGCTTGCCGCTGGCAAAACATCATTATAACGCATATTTTACTGACCTTATCCACAACTTAACGTATATATGTGATGTCTTGTTTGTTGTATTGTTTGTTTGATTGTTGTTTAATGTATAATTTGTATTTCCCATATACGCCGAGGCATTGTTCACCTATTACTCGACCTTACTTATTAACATGGTGAATACCGGACGGAATACTTATTAAAATTAAACCATTTTCGTGAGATAGCTGAAGCCACTTTGCACTTTATACGCCCATGGTCTATGTTGGTAAATTTAACGTACAGAGTGTGTCGAAGAATAATCGGAAACCCAGTTCACTGATCAACAGTCTCAATTCTTAATACGGTGACTTCATTTGTTTTACATGAAAGGATTTAATTTATCATGTAGATATATAATGCACAACGTCAAAATTGTGATCGCTAGGTGTGTAAATGTGGTGCTCGCTAGAGAGTATAACATCGTAAGTACATTATATCACCCGGTCTACTATGAGATAACAAGACAGCAGGTTAAACTGGATACAAATGAATAAAATTGAATTATAAAAAGAATTAGTAGTTTACTATTTGCCACAGCAGAATGCAGCAAAAATAAATTGGAGCAACAATAACGAGATGAACATAAATAAGTTTCGGTCAAAGTAGAGATATGGCTTTAGATCCGAATAAATATATTCAGACTTCATCATTAACTGAAATGAAATGTATAAATCTGACTTACCAGTACTTTAACTTGATATTAGAAACTTTACGTAAGCTTCAGGAGCTATTCTTGTGACGTGATCCACAGGTGACAGTCATCTATGAAACAAAACAGAAGATTTCTTAGGCCAAAAGATGGATCAATGAGAAAGGCTTGACACTTCCATATTTAGTGGGATGTGATATTGCCGATCCACCTGCACAAGTGACAGAGCTGATAAAAGACCCCAGCAGACGGCTCTGATATCCTCAAGCACTGTCAGCTACGAGAGCTGATTGGACTCCGCGGGATAGGATTCTGCGGGATTATGACCAGACCAAATTGATTCGTTGCTCTCTCACATACACGACTCCTTGACTATCTGGTAATCTTTATGATATTATAAGTCTACAGAAATAGCAGCCAGCGACAAACGAAAACTTAGTAACATACATCGGTAGGCTCGCAGACTACAGCTAAAACATAAACTAATCGCCAACTCAAGTACAATATCATCTATATAGATACAGTATCAGCTGGTGTTGGTCTCTGATTGAATTTGTGATCATGAGCACAGCTCGTGGCGAAAAATGGATAGAATCAGTAAATATATCAGCAAATTTGGACAAGAGTTCCAACACTGCTAAGCCGTACATTTTTATGACTCTATATTTAATCTAAAATTACCCATATAATGAGACTCGTTTATTGTTCATTTATCTCCTGGCCAATAATAATGCTTTATTTAACAGCTTTTTCTGTTGGAATTAATCGCGTATAAGTAAATTATGACACGCACAATTATTTGCAAGGGTCATATAAATGCAAAATTATCTCCCTAATATGAATGTATGTGTATAATGTGTCAATAAATTGACTTTATTGTATTTTCTTTACAAGCAGCACAATTCTAAAGTCTACTGTTTTTATTAAACGGTAATTTCGCTGTGTTATTTCCCTAGTTGTATTTATAAAAATGGTTTCTACGACAGTGATTCTAAAATTATTTTAAAGTTTTACATGTAGTATTATCTCAGATTGTTCTCCTGCAATTGTTTAAGGGACTACATACATATAGTATTATCGCTGATTATACACCTGCGACTGTTAAAGGGATTGCATACATGTAGTATTATCTCGGATTGTACCACCGCAATTGTTTCAGGTACATTCATGTATAGTACTATGCATAACTTCGGAACGTATAGTCCTGAAATTAGATATAGAATATAAAGCAATAAATATGTTCACGGTAAAAGTTTAATATATCATTATTTTCGAAAGTACTCAGGAGAAATCTCAGCGGGTGCTCAATCATTTTTTCGCATACATTTATTCATTAACTAGTTGGATATATTATTCGCTGCAGTCCACAATTCCGAATAAGGTACGTTAAAGCAGCATCGTTAAGTATGTTGCTAAACGGCTTAGAAATAAGTTGAAAATCGTGTGCTGAAACTACTTCAAAAGCGGATTTTCGTAACAATGTAGTAAAGGCACAGAATTCCGTGCTCTATTATGGTGGAAAAACAACAGCTAACCACGGAGCCACGGCAGCAGGCCCTAATACCAACGAACCACGGATGAACAAACTAGTGCTAAGTTCGTCAATTCAGCAATCCGATCTATGTACGATCGACAAAAGATACGTAAATATAATTATGCCCATTCATGTATGCAATTTCTTTACACATTTCTCATAAATCAACAATGTAATACATTCCATTAAGTTGATTAATAAAGGTAGTTAAGTTGTTTACAATGCCATTAGTATCCAGTTACAGCTATTCGTAATCCAACCGATGGATCAACGCACGACCTGACACATAATTCAATACACATTTCGAAAAAGTTGATTGTTTGAGTTTATAGGTTATTTGATTACTAATGTTACAGGAGATGTAATGTTATGTGTGCAGAAAACCCAACCACTTTTACAACTATCTTACAACAAAGGGAAGATATCAGATACGCGTTTAACTAAAAGACAAGAGTGTGTACACCCATTGGCAAAGAGTGACACCACAACAAATCGACTCGATGAGCACAGGAAAAGATAAACGCAATTTGAAAAAGACCAACAGTCAAAGTTAAATCCCTTTAGGCTGTCTGACTGCGGTTTAGGTGAAATTTTACTAGAACTATGTAAAGAAATATTTCGAAAGGACACTGAGCAGTATTTATTGGATAACAGTTAATTCTGTAGACATGCTTACTAATGACACGAAGTGTCCACCATACGGTTAAATGACCACGGTGGCTCTAACAAGATACACGTCTCAGTTCCTGTGTTGTTTTTAACTCTCCTTTAGTAGCAAAGTCGATAACGGTGTTATACCCACTGGTAAGTTCTTTATCATGCAAACAAGGTTAAAAAGATAGCAATTTCCTGTCTTCGCTTGGTTAGTTTTATTTTGTTGACTACCGGAGATTACAGCATTAGTGTACACATATATTGATTTACTCCGAGTCTTTCCTAAGTAAAGGTAGAGAGTATCAATTGAGCAGATCCTATACCTGACATACCCCATAACTAATAATCGTTAACTCTAGCCTTATCGATTCCGGTGAGGTGAGTTGGCTAATAGCTCCAAGATTGGTAATGTCCAGGGAAAACGTGTTTCAAGTATGCTTTATATAAAAAAAGTTCTTTCTTCAAATGGGCTCTAATAATTTTTTTGACTTGCCTCACACGAAATTCGTAATTCAAAATAACTTCAAACGTTTCGCTATTTTTAAATTTTTTTTAACAGTTTTGTTAACCAATATTTGTCCACCATGCTATTCTTTTCTCGTTATTTACACCTGTATGTTTTACTCACGTTGGGACGGAATGAAACATCGATAAAATTCCAAGTAATATTCAATATAACATTTCCTAACACCTATTAACCATTGACGGAGAAGCTTACAATATGTAATTAGCAACCAACTGTAGAAATGAAGAAATAGCAAGTGGCACAACTTAAGCAGCTGATTGAAGTAAACATGCAGTTTAAAAAAAAAAATCAGCCGTCTTCGAGATAGGCTCCAAACTAAATTATTTCACCGAGAAAATAATAACTCGAATATTATTTTCTGCAAAAGAATTTGAAAAAAAAAAAACAAACCATACAGAATGGACCACTTTAGTATCTGATTGAAGTATGAAAAATATATGTTTTAACAATATTTAACGGTGTTCGAGTTATGCTCTGGAAACCAAGTTTGGCGCATATTTACCAAAAGTCATCGCTTCCATACCTAACTTAAGTATGTATAACAATTGCTTTAAAGTTATTCGCCAGAAAACCAAAGTAAGGTATACATATTGACCATATAGTTAGAAAAGGGTAATATGCAAATTAGTTATGGGCTACAAACACCAACAAAAAGCACCAATGCAGTATTCTTGTTTGACATATATACAAAGTTTGGTTTGAGAATCTAGAACGATTCTTGTTTGTTTGTTGTTAGATTTGGGTTTAACGTTGTACTCAAGGGTATTTCAATTAGATGACAACGGATCTTTAGTAATACAGAATATTATCTACGGCATTTCTTAGGTACTGAGTAAATGTCGGTATATAACCATAAGGGAAGCATCCCAACGAGCACTAGCGGCCAGGATGGAATATATAAGGCTATTAGCGGTTGCAGAAGCAATTGCCGCAGGCATCAACAATTACTGTGCTAAATATAGCTAATATCGTAAACCTATCTTTGTCCTACAGATATAGATCATGCTGAATTATGGTCAGTAAACACAACACTGACTAATATAAGTTCTGATTAAAACCCAACATCAGAAAAATTAAATGTTATAATTATCTACAGAATTATGTTATAAAAAAATGATCAACATCATAAAACCTTATCTAAAATGACAAGAGAATTTGAATGACTATTTGTGTACAGCAGCATATGGCATGGTAAACTAAGCGAATATTTCTGCGATGCAATAGGAATTTTTCAAACCGTTTATGACCTTTGTTGGCTAGCAACATTTACTTTTAGAAAGTAAATGCACCGATTGATCTCCACATCTTCAAAGTTAACGACGAATAACCAAGCCAACTATTTAAGTTCTCTATTTAAAGAGATAGCTCCAAACAGGCAGCTAAATAAATTACTTTACACCGTAGCTAATTCAAGTGAACATTTTTTGACACTCGCCATGTCAATATGCAATAATTTTTTTTATTAAGTATCAGGGAGCAAAAGGAAAGGCGTCTTATCAACTTGCATTCCAATATTGACCACATATTAATGCTACCTGGTTGTCTGTAAATAAATTTGAGATGAATAAAGGCTTACCAACCCCTTGGGTGAAGAAACCATGCCACAGGCAACCTTTACAGAATGTCTTAATACAATAAGACTGAGCGAGCAAATGACATGCAGTGCCATACGTCAAAGCAGATCGGCTTCTTCATCCTCTTTTCAAGACCCAGCCCTTACATAAAAATATTATAGGATTTTGGACAAAATGACAAAATTTCATAGGATTTTCTATGCAATCCTATAGGATCATATAAGATCCTTAATGATTTCTATAGGGTTTTCGTCCTCTGGCTAAGAGCAGTTTGTTTGAAGAGTAGCAATGCTGTCCCCACTTAGCACTTGAGGAAACTTAACATCTTGGTTGTGTTAGTGTCAATTATTGTTGGAATACACCACCGTCATATAAATGAAGCGGTCTCACAATTAAGCTCTTGCTATATATGTTTTAAGACATTTTGCCTTTGACTTCAGTGTATGCTATTATAGAGAATCACATATGGATACAACCTTTTGTTCAAGTATGTTTCTTTTAAAGAATATAAATATTGTGGTCTATATACAATTTGTTACAAGTACAAGAAAATATTGTGCTATTTAAAGTGTAGAATAGTTCTACTGCAAACACGTAAAGTTTAATCCAAACAAATAAAAGCCATTATAGACAAAATACATTCAACGCTTTATCCAGATTAGAAGATATGTTAACAATAAAGCGTGAAGCATGAAACATCGGCGCAACACTTACCACTCCTCTGGGCACAGAGTAGAGATAACATGAACACAAATTAACTACAAACTAATCCAATTTTCCGGAACTATGAAATAAGCTTTATTGACAACAAAAGCCGCAGCATTATCATACTGGTTGATATCCCTTCATAGTTTCATTAATGTTACGGTGTGTAGATTTCTCCCTGGGGACAAGTTTGGACTCAGTAGCAGCAATTAATATCACAAGAAAATGTAACTATTGATAGTATTCAAAACGGAGTCTTGTGTTGGCCGTTATATACACACTCATACCTCTTTTTGGCGCACGTATCATTGAAAGGATCCAAAGCAAAGTCATGGAGAAATCTTAAAAACTTGCTCTTTATTTTTTTCATCACATTCTGTAGCATGTTGTTTAAAACCAAGATAAGCCTCAAGCAGCAGTGTTACTCACTAATAGCTATACTTTTTTGTTGACAACCCACAGGTAGGATGTCTTCTAATACAGGTGAAATGTCAGTGTTAAAAAAATACAACCAAACTAGTATTTAACTGTAAGTTAGAATGCTTTTATTGGTTGGGTTTGTCCCGCGGGTTTGTCCCTGTCTTGGAAAAAAAACTTTAGTGGTAAAGTTTTATTAAAAACTAAGGTCATTTTGGGAACGGCTTTTGTCCTTTCCATAGCAAGACTTTCCCTATCAGTTCCTACAATCCCACCGGTGGACAACTGTATTCAAATTTGACAGCATTATCAGGACATAACAAATACTCTGACAATGCTCATCCACAGGTTTTTACGTGGATGCAGCTACTCAATAATGATGTCCTTACTCCTATTTTATGTTTCCATAACGCGTTCAGAAATCTCAGCTCTTAGCCTTGAGAAAATTTTATATCACTTCTGAACAATGTAAGAAGGGAAGCTGCCCTGTTCTCATCTATTGATATATTTTTCCCTTTTTTATTATGTACATATTCAATTAAACTTTATATATCTACAGAGGATTGCCCAGAGACCACACATATGGGTTTTGTCTATAGTGTTATATGTCTATAGTGTTATATGTCTATAGTGTTATATGTCTACAGTGTTATATGTCTATAGTGTTATATGTCTATAGTGTTATATGTCTATAGTGTTATATGTCTATAGTGTTATATGTCTATAGTGTTATACATGTATGTTTGGATTTGCTGGGCTTACAGACACCTATTCGCAGACGGTCTTCATCTTGCACGTACAACGGGAGAATGCGTTTTGATGACAAAGTTCTTCTGTTTTCATATCTAAAGATTTGAATGAGTGAAAATGCTCGAAAGATCTTTGAAATGAAATAGTCTAGTAGGTCATAAACTTAATGTCTTTCCGATCGCATTGTGCCGCCACTATATGTATTGGACTATCCTTTGCGTCAATGTAAAAACATCCTGTTCTTGACGGTAATGGTTGTATCGTCAAAGACATGTATTGGACAATTTTTATACCTTATTATTAAACCTATTAGTCTAATTCAAGAGCTTTGTTATTAAGGACTTCAAAGGGAATATATGGCCATGCAGTCTAAACAAAAGATCCTGAAATGGGCCGGAGACTTATCCTAGGGCAACCTGTTTATCAGAAGTAAAAAAAACGCTGTGCTTCATATTAAGATGGTATATAGGTTGAGCAATGTTGGGGCTATCAGAGATCCATCTACATACCCGTCAATATCGTTTTATACCGCACTATTCGATTGTTTGTTTGTTTGATTGATGTTTAACGTATTACTCAAGGGTTTTTCCCTTTTATTACGACGGTTTGTGATAAGTGTAATAATAAAGCCTTAATACGGTGGAAAACCGGGTGGAAAACCGGGAGGAAACCTCGTAAAAACCACCCCAGGCGATTGCCGGAGCCACAACATGTGACTCGCTCATATACCCGATGGTCGACAAGCGGACTCAATTCCGCGAACGGTAAATCGAAGCAGGTTCAGTTTAGGAAGCGCACTCGCTACCACTGAGCCACGGCCCTTTCAATTCGAAAGAAGGCAACTTGACAACAGGATGACAATATGGCTGCACATTCACTAGTTTGTATCGCGAACAATAAACAGTAACGGAGCACAAGGAAATACCCATACAGTTTTTTCAGGCACATTTCTGCATATCGCCAATGGAGAAAGGAGCAAATTCTGGTATAAAAGACTCGAGTCTGTGGCGGCCTAGCATTTACAGCGGTAAAAATGTATCAGCTTTTCAGGAAATGACTTTATTGTGTTCATTCCAGTGTATTTGCCAATCCATCAATCCGCCTGAAGCCGTGCAAGCATCGCTGATCTGTGTTCACTTGGGTTAAAGCAGCAGCAAAAGAAGTGCTAAGAAATCCCGATCGACGAGGTTTTTTTACGTCAGGGGAACCAGGTATAACAAATCAAGGACCGACAAACACATAGAAGTGCTGGTAGAACAAGACTTCCATGCGAATGAACAGAACGAGAAGCAAGAAAAAACAGACATCAGAACGAGAAGCAAGAAAAACAGACATACGATTAACAAACAAATATTCTCCAAATCTTTAATAGAATAGATTATCCGAGGAGTTGCGCATATCGTTTTCTGATATTATGCTTAATATACTTTAATACAGATTCCACAGTATTGGGCATCAGCTAACCATGCCAAGTGTAAGGTAGCACCAGAGTTCCTCATTGCGTCCGTCCTACTTTTCCGTCCGGCTGCATATCACCAAAGCACACGGCACGTGTATAGTAGCTGTATTAAAACATGCAAAAAACTGTGATAGCGATAACTTCCGAGTTTATACTACTACAATAGGGCTTCAGCTCCTATATTTTCCATAGAGATTTGTGGTAAGACTTCTCCATTATGATGTTGTAATTTAATTTTATGGAGCTGCTACTGGACGCTGGGTGCTCGTTAAACCACTCACAGTAGTCCGATAATAGAAATCGCGACACAGTTACCATCTTTATTACCATGTGTAAATCCCTCTCTGGGGATACATATAGACTTACACAGAGAAATCATTGTCACAAACTAATATTATGATTACACGAAGGATAGAGACGAACTCAGCAAAGGTAATTATGATTAGCCAAATAAATAAACTATCATATAAGAGCATTGACAACCTGGGCCTGTATTAATAAAGCTACTAAAAATTCAGAAATATTTAGCCAAATGTCAGCCCTTCATTTGAACACGGCAAAAGTTTAATGCGAAATAACTAAGTTGACATTTTATCAATTTCACTAATAATCTTTTTTTAAGCATCATAAAAAGTTCAGCAAAATGATGTTTATGTATTTAAAATTATCATTGAAAATTGGCTAAATGTTTCTTAATTTTAAGAAATACTTAAGTAGCTTTATGAAAACGGACCCAGGACATATAAAGTTGTACGCAATTTAAACGGTTAACACACAATGACAAGCAGTGTTTATTTTTTTGGACATATTCATTTCACTTTCTCAGTACTCTTCATTCAACGATTATATGAAATCGAATTCGTAGGATTTTGGTGATTTCTGAATTCATTCTCCGCTTATTTGAGTGAATATATGAATAAATTGTCTATAGGTGTAAGTGTAAAAGAGTGACATCCAACCAAAGCTGTGTATTAGTGAAAAATGCCTTTTGATTTTCACAATGGATGCCCATGCGGATAGTTAAAGGAGATAACAAGCGGTTTAATAGTAGGTTTTGATCGTTTTTTAGTAACATAACAGCTCTCAGAACAAGAAACATTTTAAGCCAGCAATTACAATTTTTCAACCGGAAGTGATATACGTGGTGCAAGTGACACACAACACCATTACATATGCTGTAGCTGTCAGTTTTTGGTACTCAACTTTTTCATGGTAAGTCCATAGGTTAAACAATATAAATTTCGCATAATTCCATTGATATAAAACTTTATCTAAGTGGGTTTGACCTACATTTGACTTACATTTTGCACTTTTTCTGATATACAAACACAACACTTATTTTGGATGCCCAATATTCATAAATTCCTAAAAATGGCAGGGACATTACCAATGTCATTTTCCAGGACATCTTCCATTTTCTATCTAATGTCTGATTCATAATTCGACTGTTTTAAGTAGTAAAGTAAAATATGCGAATTCCGATACATTTAGATGTGTACTTTTAAAAGTTGTATTTAACCAAGAAAGACCTGAGTATCAAAGCTGAAATTTTGTTGATGACTAGATCTAATAAATATGTTTAAATGGTGTAAATTTAAGAAAAAGTTATAACTATCCACGTGGAGATCCAACTTTTGGTGGATGCTATTTCTTTAATAATGACTTGATTAACCCTTACATGTTTTTGGCGATAGAAAACCACCTGTAGATAATACATCATCTGGGATATGGAATGGATATATTCACTCATACATGCACAGGGTGACCTCAGAAATCACTCATATCATGTGGGGTTTTACCTTAGGTGCATTTAGTTTGAAAATGACAGTTTCAGCTCTATAGCGGTTTCCATTCCATTTCCATTGCAGGAATATTTTGAGACAATTTAAGGAGGCTGTATCTCGGAAACGAAATGTCATATGAGGCTAATCTCTTGTGTGTGTGTGTTGAATTTTCACACAAAGGATTATTTTGATGGAACATTATCAAAATCCAGAAGAGCTAAGCAGGGACCACTGGTTGATTTGACATGGAGTGACACATGCGCCCCAAATGGTACGAACTAATTGATTTCTTCGCAATAAACCTGTTCTGGTCACTCTCAGGAAAATCATCGCATTTTGTCAAAAGATATAAAGAAAATAATGTGCATATATAAATATCCGAGCTTATTTAAAGTATGACATGATTCATCCGTTTTAATAAAGTCGACATCCCTGTGTCAGTTAATTGTGATTTTTTTTTTTAGCAATATAGATATTTGATAAACAGGCGTACCATATTTAGGTCAACAGTACGTGTTTGTCGAGAGCTGGTGCCAAAAAAAACTAATCTTCATTTTATTCGAGCTTAATTA
>JAVFBW010146597.1:0-12533 GCA_034783835.1 Mopalia ciliata
AGAAGTTGAAAATCCATATCAGTCGTCATGTCTTTCTAATTTACCAGCTTCTAAATGCCACTCAAACAAGATATCTTAAATTGAAAGTGGAGTGGCATCATTTCCTCCAAGAAACCAAAATAATTAACATTTAAATGTTCTATTTGATTGTGGCTATTTGCTTTTTGGCTAAACTGTAGTCTTATAAAATGAACCTTGTAGATCAGTACTGAAAACATTAATCGATAAACGAACGAACAAACGGAGGAGGACAGATTGAATGAATCAATGAATTAATACTGCAATGAATCAAACTATCATTTAATAAACCATCCAATCAATCAATCGATCAGCCGACGGACCGATAAATCAACTGAACCAATCGATTGGCCAACCACTCACCTCAAACAATCCCGTGATGAACAAATATTCAGCTTTGAGAATAATAAATAAATTAGACTATGACTAAATATATACAAACTATACTTACATCATCCATGCGAAAGAAAAAGTAAGGATCGTCTTCTACTATGAGAAAGTCATGTTTTTGAGCCAGTTTGTAAACTCTCTGGCGACAATCACGGGGTAATATTTGGCCAGAGGGATTGCCACCAGTCGGGATGATGTACAGCAGTTTGGGTTTGTCACCAGCAGACCAGTCGGACAAAATTCTTTCTAGGTCATCCACATCCATTCCAGTTTCAGTACTTTTTACCGGCACAATGTTAACACCCATTGGACGCACCTAATAATAATAATAATAAAAATCGATAGAAAACATTATGAGAAATATAACCAGGATGTCTTGTGGTAGCAAAAGCAATAGTAAAACAATAAAAGGCAACCAATCCGCCAACTTTACCCCAGATTGATGAAAAGACAACAATATAACAGTGAGACGAGCAATAAGTCTTTTATAGTTACCAAAGAAATCGTTGCTGGGTATGAATGCTCTTCCATAAGTATGTTGTCGCCTTTAGTTAGTACCGTGGAAATCACCTATAATGTAAAGTGAAGAAAAAAAACTGTATCAAGGATCCATATTATTTAGGGAAAGTTTTATATTCATTCACTCGAAAAGCATATCTGTAGGCGTACTGAAGAGTAAGCTAAGTCATATGTTCAGATATAGTGAAAATTCCAATCCCATTGATTTTTAAGGCAATTCCCCTCACAACTTTTGATCTCTGAGGATTAACTCATGAACTAACATAGTCATGGTGTTGTAATCACATGCTGCTTTATCCATAACGTTCTCTGTTGAGAAGTACTACAAATACAAACACCGTAACCTAGTAAATTGTTACAATTCAAAATTCCCAATCAATTTGTCGAATCCTAGTAGATTTCTGCAATTTTAAATTCTAAATCAATTTGTACTTTTTTAAAATTCTTTGTCTGATTTATTAGTATAAAAAGTGTACTTTGCCATATGTCATCTATAAAGTGACCTACAAAATAAATACGAATATAATGTATACAGTAATAATTTCGGCACAGAATAATTATTAAAAAATAAAAAATAAAAATTATTCCGGCCATAGGTATCCAGTTATTGAAATGTAAAGTACATATACTTATGTAGATATGCTCAAGATGACCAAACGATGGATATGTTCACAGCTGACAGGCGTGCTAAGCATGCTTGCATTAAATCAAGTATTATTCAAGATGTCTGATTGAATAATCTCAGCCCATAACAAGTCATTGTCAAATTAAAGTTTTGTGGACTGAATAAACAAATGAATATTATACACTGTATTTGTAACCAGTAATATTATCTTCCGTCACCAACAGGGCAGCAGATTTGTTGCAAATCAAACAAACAAACAAACCAAAAGATAGTTACAACAAATACATTATGCTGTTTAAAACCAGTAAGAACAGCTTAACACGATATAAACCTGTTACCTTGCTTATTCCATCCATTGCTCCGTTGGTCATAAAACTCATAAGATATCTGGGGTCTGTGCTGTGGATTGAATTAGGAGGTAAAAGCCATGGTGGACGATGAAATTCAGCCTGAATGCATCTAACCCATTTCAACAGGCCAGTCAAGCTGAAAATTAGAAATAAAACACACAACCTTTTTTAACTTAAAATTGATAAATCAGTATTCATTCTTTTTATTGTTTCAGTAGGGTGACAGGTATCTTTAAAAACAGAATTGGATTGATCTACAGCTGAATGACATCAAAGCATAGTCCCGGTGTATTTATACAGCTGCAATTTGTCTTGCTACGACCGCACAATTTACGCCGTTTCAGCGAATATCACTACATTAGGCATTCAAAATCGTACTAGTTTAATGACCAAGCGGGCTGTACGTAAGGCATGAAGGCAAGCCCGCTTCCGGTTTTAATCAAATGATGGCGTGCGTGTGTGATTCTGTACTAACGTTTTAAAAACCCTATCAACATTTTATTGATATGCACAATTGTTATCCCTACTTAGATTATGAAGGAAGGAACAAGAATACCAAAATAAATATTTTTGGCTCTAATAAATCGTGCTTAGGGCTTGGCATGTGTGAACATTCTCGGCCATTTCCGTACCGTAAATAACCTCTGACGGAGAGCTCAGGTAAATGGCCGTCGTAACTATATTGAATATTCATGAGCTACGTCGCTCTCCACTGTTTGGAGACACATTTGAGATTGCTATGTTCCCATGCTTTTTGCTGTACTCGCGCTAAAATGTAGATGCCCGTTGTGGCTTACAAATACAGTGTGTATGTTCCTTAAATCCCCGAGTTCCTAGTTTGTTCATAGTTAATTAACAGTTCACTTGTCAGTTAGCTATTTCTGTCTTCTAGTTATCAAACGGATAACGAAACAGAGGTAACTCGCATGGATTTACCTTCATCATATGACTGAGTTATCCACGTGTTTATTGTCTGAAGGCTATTCTTGCGTTGACATGATGACGTCATTGGAGCTTCATCATTATTAAAATACTTACAGCGGACGAAATTTGAATTATTTGCAACAAGTCATACATAAAATAGGTACAGTGTTTTGTTTAAATTAGATTTTACCCGAGAAACAGGCTTGTTTGATGTGTTTTTTTTTTAAATACAAATCTGCGGAGTACTGTGGTTGATTTCCACGCATGCGTACAATAGCAGTACCTGTGCGGAAAGTGTGGAAGGATGCTCCGACATGAGGGCTTAGGTCGCAGCTGCATTGAGTGGATACTAGTTCTGACCAGTTCCAGTAGACCAGTTGCCGATCGACTAGTCAGTCGTAGCTTTGAATGTGGCGTAAGAGCAACTCTGATGCGTCTAGTTGCCTTCGAGTTTAAGCAATTCGCTAGCTATTGAGTTTGAGCGCTTTGATTCGTGTTAACGCCCTACAGTGGAATCTGAAGTAGGACTAAATCGTGAATTTTATAGACTTACTGACATATTACAGTTTAATGACCCTATTGGATAATTGCTGTATCCTTTCATTAGGATATACATGGTTAAAAAAGGAAGTTTAGCAACAGATACTTGAACCTAATTTGTTTAATGGGCAATTTCAAGTCAAGTTGACATAGAAAATGCGTCGGGAAGTTCAGTTTAACACATATTATTGGACATGCAAAAACGCAGTGTTGTGCGCTCTTTTTAGATAAGTCTACATTGTATGAAACAGAACTCTGCATCTAGATAGTCGATATTGTTCCAATTTCTACCACAGGGGCTAGGCACCTATGTATATAGAAAACATAAAGTGCATGCAGACATTCTGGGTTGAATCCAGCTTGTACCGTGGTGAAATTTAACTGATTCAAGTCCAGTTATCACACAAGATAAATTAATACCACATTTCCGTGTAATACAATAAGTTCGTCTTCAAATCCTAACCCAGCATTGTGATTTTAGTTATCTTTAATTTTCAAAGTTTGCTTGCAAGCACAAAACTTCTATTTGTTTCTTTAATTCGGCCTACGAGCGATGTAATTGGATAATGTGAGCTAGGCCATCGACAATGGTCTGGTGACATTGGCGCTTCTCTGACTGCGATCAGCTGGTTTGATTTTTTATTTGGGGTTTAACGCCGAACTTCACTCACTAGCCTAAAGGGTGAAGGAAACCACCTTCGAGGCCACCAATAACAAACAATTACAACACAGGACAAAAACAGCTCAGCGACAGGACCAAATGCAATGACATCACATCACAGATCGGTTCCACATCGGCCTTTAGTTCTGAGAGCACCAGGGCAACATGAAGTTCCCTCCCAACCCTGCACATCAGCTGATTGAGTTCGAGCCCTTGTGATTTGCTGCAATGAGTGATATAAGCTCCCAGTTGTGGTCAGATGCCGTTATAGTTCTATAGCAATCTTCCAAAGTCATGGTTTTTCCATTTACGTATTTGTTTCTGTTGCCTTTGTTCCTATCAGCGATCCTGTGAGGTAAATATATGCTAAATCTCAAATTAATGTTTCCCTATATATTATGTGGTACATAGTTTTATGAACCTGTACAAAATTAAGACAAACATAATTAGCTATGCAGTTGTTTTAAAACTTAGAACCAGCTTATTACCCATTTCCTGTTCCATATTGCAGACAGTCAACAGCTTTCTGTCCATCCAGCTTCAACAATGAACCGTCTCTGTAAACAAAGAAAGCCAATTTGCGTTCATTTTCACTCAAATATAAATAAAAATAAATGTAATCGTAACTTTCTATTACAACTATAAGAAACCACTGACAACTTGTACCACCACAGGTACATCAAACCAGTCAAGCTATACAACCATGAAAACTTTATATCCCACGTTACTTTCTCTGAACGACTAAAGAACACTAGTGACAACTTTATAAACATGACAAAAATAAAATCCGTAGCATTATTTTCTCACGACTACAACAAACCACGAACAACTTAGCCAGCTTGACTATAAGAAAACCAGTAGCACATTTTCCTCATCACTACAGCAAATCACCTTTCTCAGATCGTCTATAGCAAATTATTTTCCGCCAAGATAACAGCAAACAATTGTCAAATTTTCGATTAACGCAAATCACTATCAACTTTACCAGCATGGGGCCAGTAGCAAATTATCATACAGGATCACATCAAATCACGTACAACTTTACCAGCATTATTATAGGGAGTCTCTGGTAAATACTCCTGGTAAATACAGAAAACTTCCCCAGGTAGACTTTCGCAAATCATTGTCAATTTTTCTGCAGAAGTAACCGGTTAAGAGAAGGTGTCTCAATTTTCAAGAGATTTAATTTTATGTTTAGAGGTAATCAATCAATCAATCAACCAATCAATCGACCAATCAATCAATCAATCAACCAGTCAACCAACCAATCAATCAATCAATCAATCAATCAGCAAACCGACCGAACAACCGAACAATCAATCAATCAATCAATCAATCAGGCAACCAGCCAACCAACGATGCATAAAATTGTTGGTCATCAAAGATGAGTTATGGTGTACGCATATTCGTTCACCAACTCAGCTGATCTGGACTTACTTCAATTCTAAGTTAATTCCATTAATAGGAAACGTATCTTCGTGTGGATAGCCGACGGCAACTGAAATTGCTTCTGGCCATTCATCCTTCAGCACGTCATCTGTAATAAGAAACAAGTTAAATACATAACATCAAGCATAGTTAAGCTAATGTGTATCAAATGTTAGATTTTAAGTAGCGAGTCTTATCGTCATAAGAAGATTTTCAGATGGGCATCTTTACCCAGTTTCAGTTTTACATATTAAACACAGGATGGTTCCATTCTTTGTTATATCGCAATTAATTATTGTATCGCAAATACGGGTTTAAAAATATGGTTTTGTTGTTGTGGGGGATTGATAAATAGAATTATGCTTCAAATATTGTAATATATCACGTTGCATTCGTAGATCAATTATTTTTCAACTGTATTCGAGTCGACATAAACTTTTCCTGACAGATGGAATAGTTGTTATGTCTGTGATATAATAGTAAAGGAAAAGTTAACATACGTAGATGGTACAGCATAGAAGGTCGATTAGCCCGGGCGGTTGCGCTTACAAAGCGATTGTAATCCACCATTGGTAATTTTCAGAAAGACACACGAAGGACGTCACACAGACAGGGGATCTTTCAACTAGTCGCATACAAGAGCACAGCAGTATTGGACTCTGAAAACAAGATCTAAGACAAAAAATGATAAATAAAAAAAAACAAGAACCAAGACCCAAAATAATTTTGGAAACCTTTGTTACCATATTCGGCTTTTATCACAGTACTATCCAAAGTAAAATCATTAGGAAACCTTATTTGTTTTTATATATGGCTTATTCCCATCGGAGCTGTCATTTAGTGGAAGTGGAATAATGTGGTGCGGAAAAAAAATGATTAAACTGGGTGCCGAGTAAAGAAATTGTAACGGGATTGGCTGGGGATTTGACATATATATTTCCCAGATTGACCGTTACGTTGAAAGGCATATTCACTTGCAGGATTTATTTAGAAGAGAAAACTTCTCTACGATATCAGAGCTTATCTAAGGTACGATTGGCATTGACATGTATGTCGATATACACATATATAATTAAATTTTAGGGGTGTTCACACGGAATCAAGGTTTCTGATTGGCTAGATTGTTGCATTCATACTTCAATGAACCTAAAAAAAAACAAATAAGTCACGCCCACTTGACGGAACTACATTCCGCAATAAATAGCGAAATGGAAGAGACTTACATGCTTACATACTGATAGTTTTGTAAATTTGGGATAATATATTGTTGTACAGTAGGTTTTTGTATTGTAATTTGTTAAGCTTAGGGTAGGGTGTAGGTTCTGTTTTCATTGTATTGCACCTCTGCACTACTAACATTGCGCCTTTTTCTTGCCTTCCACTCTCTGAGCAGCCCAAGAGGAACTAACTTGTTATCCTTTATGTCGTAAAACACATTTTTTAGCCTAGCCCCATTGAAAATCAATTTAACGGTGTACATATTATGACTGAAGCAGACGAGAGCTTGAGTGACGTCACTTGCTGACACCAAACCAGTCCTGGGTGCTCTGGATGGACGATGGACCAACCAGCCGACACTCAAACCCTAGTGTCGACGGGCTGACATCTCCAAGAAGTCAATCTAGCACTCGGCTGCTGCAGGGTACGCCAGACAAAACAGCTAGACAGTTATGCCTAATGTGGTCGGACTGGTGTCACTATACCGTCACTCTCGTCTGCTGCTGGCTACGCTAAGCTGCCTGGATGTACAACAGCGGTACATCGCATCTATCATGTTGACCCATCCCTTCCCACTCCAGCATAAGTAACTGCCTTCCTTTCGACGTCATAGCGAATGCTAGCTCAAATACTCGGTGGTCCACAGCCTAGCGCCATCTGTACTTGTAAATTCAAGGGAGATAACTCTCCGTATTAAAATGTTAAACACCATACCGCGTTAAAGCACGTCAACGCTTACCTAAAAACAAACCTCCCCCAACAGTCTAACCCAACCAGGTCCCGATTAGAGCGCAGCGCTATCTGTACATGCATAATCAAGGGAGATAACTCGATCAATGTGTTTGTTGCCATGTTCCCGTTAGGACATTAGGAACCACGTTGACACGACAGTTGGATGCATGCCGGACTTTTTCAACGTCAAACGTCATTGCATAACATGACTTGACATCCGGCTGGGTCATTCACACTCACACTGTCAATATCACGTCATGGTCAGACTTAGAAATAATTCTATCGCTTTAGACTGTTTAAAAGGATTTAAACCGCCAACCAAAGACACATGTTATCCGCACAAGTATATAAAACTTGCGTCCCATTTCTCTAGAGAATGGAGTCAATGCCCAGACCCACAACCATCACGGTCAACCTGTATGTTCACGTGTCTCACACGACTGAGATGACGTCGAAGGCGCTGCTCTCGGTTATGAAGGAGCCGTATCTTAATACATATTCTAAACTTCTGCGGGTTGCGTGCTGTGCGCAAATATACATAAACACACAGCCTGTAGCGGTCGTGGCGAAAAGACAATGACCTGTATTGCTTATGGCTGTTCCAAGTTACTTCCCCGACAACAATATCCAGCTTACGTGTGTGTAGGGCTACATACTATCTCTTTCAAGAAAATTGAACCTACCGCAATTCAATAAATTTATTTAGAAGAGGCTTTCCACAAAAATAAATTGTCAGCTCTCATAAAATAGATAATAGTTAATTTATCGTCTGCGTGTATCTGTTTGATGCAACTGACGCTCCTCCAAAATTTACCGTCGGTGAAAATGTTTGTAATGGAGACGGACAGCTGTGTGCCATACGAAAGCGACATCAGCCAACCAATAGCTTTTGGATGTACGACCTATTAAATATCGTAACAAACCAAGCCAGAAGACTTGCTGAATGTTTTCTTCAACCTCTACCAGCTGAACTGTAGAGTATAGATGACATTTTTAATTCCGATTTTGAACACGAAAAGAACCAAACCCAAAATAAAAGCAGATATTTAAACACTTAAGAAGATGAGTTAATTGAACTTGTGAATCACAGGAATGAAAAAAAACACAAAGCGTCAAACATTTTGATCCTAACACAGAGATTTATCACACAATAATTCTAACTAAATTAAAATTGTACACTGGCTAACTGCTCGAAATGAAAAGACAGACTTTGAAAGATTGACACAAGAAGATCTAAATCGCCTTCTGAGAAGATTTTATACAGCAGTCAGAGAACAGGATGGTGGTCAATACAGCAAGACTGGCCTAGTGAATTTACCTGCTGGAATTCATCGCCATATTACAAGTCTCCCATTTAATCAGGATTTTAATATTATGCGTGATAGGAATTTTCAGTCCGCTCACCAAGTGTTTGAAGGGATAATTAAGAATATGAAGCGTGACAGAAAGGATGTAGCTAAGCACAAGGAACCTATAGGACCCGGGTGCCTTCGAAAACTTCGCGAGTCTGACACATTGAGTCCAAACACAACACTGGGATTACTTCGAAAATGTTTTTTGGTTATTATGCTTCATTTTGGACGGCGTGGACAAGAGGGATTAAGGAGCCTGATAAAATTCTGATTTACATTGGTAACGGATGATGAACAGAGAAAGTTTTACACCTTGTCTTTTATTGAAAAAGACAAAACCCACATTGGAGAAAATAAAAAAGATACTGTACAAGTTACAAGAATGTATGAAGTGGTCGATGATCGCCTTTGTCCAGTTGCTTCCTTGACAAAGTATCTGTCAAAACTAGATCCAAAATGTGACAATGTCTTTGTGTACCTTATTAAGAATGTCTCCGAGAGCGATTCTGTATGGTACACAGTAAATCCAATGGGATACAATAAGCTTAAGGTTATGCTAAAAGATATTTCACATGGTGCAAAACTGTCCAAAGTCTATACTAATCACTGTATTAAAGCAACTACAGCTACAGTATTGGCTCATAATAATGTTCCTCCAGTAACAGGTCACCGTAATGAGTCCAGTTTGAGATCATACATCAATGGTCCATCAAATTCACAAAGAGAAGAGTATCCTCACATCCAGCATTCTGCTAGCCGTGGCACAAACACTATTAAAAAACCCAATGAATCCCCATCTTCTGTAGGTCCGTTTGCTTTACAGGAGGCAGCTGGGACAAGCAGCAATGACACAGTGGGCCAGTGTCCCCATCTTTCTGGTCAGATTGGTGGGTTTGCTGTTGGAATGTTTTCTGGTGCCAGTTTTAACAGAGGGAATTTCACTTTCAACCTTCAATGCAAGCAGAAAAATTTATTTTATTGTTTTGCATTCATTCATTATTATTATTACCAGTATTGTCACATTTGAACTTGTTATTATTTACATTATGTATTTAAATGTTTGCTTTTGAGAAAACAATTACAAAAGGAAGCAATTTTAAAGGCGCATCAGGTTTGTCTTATTGCAAAATAAATGAAAACGTTACTGTATATAAAATGAAAAACTGATACATACTCAATAATTTATTTTGTTTCACAATTCTCTTAAATTTAAATAACAAATATATGGAAGCTGTGATCCCATTTAGTTTTCTGACATCTAAAATCTAAAACAATTTACAATGACAAATTATTACTCTTTTTAAGTTATAAGATACAAAAAAAATTCTATTTATCAGCTATGTTTAACACAAAAATTTGTAAAACAATTTTTGGGGTGTTAGGGAGTTATTTCAATACCGTTAATTTTTTAATAATCTCTTGTATGAAAATATTTACTTTGTTCGGGATATAAGTAAGCTTGTAAATGAACTTGATACGTCTGTGAAAAACAAAATAAAAAAGGATTCCTTACCTGATATGAAGAATTCCTCTTTTTGTGTAGTATATGTTGTCCTGTAGGCATGTAGGGGGAAGTGTTCTTCGGTGTAGATAGCTTAAATCACCAAGCGTACATCGTGGTTATTTACCAAGATAAAATAAAATATGTTGTCCCTTAGTCTGATTACGCTTGGCGACGAAAGTTTTTGCCCGACAGAAAATAACTCAAAAACTATCATCTGAGCCTTTCGGACTAGGTCACATGTTCTGCGATCAATTTCTTTCTAATGCAAATTTACTAGGACTACATTCCTGTCAAAACAGTGAGGTAAGCTTGGAGAAGTAGGGCCAAACTAGATCCAGGTACCTTCATTATATAGCGTTTGCAATACTGGCAGCCAAATATGACATTGTGGTCAAAAGTACAGTATATAAAAATTCAGCGTGAAAGTGAAAAACGTGCAAACAGCAAACGCACATAGGCTAGGCTACACCCCTCCCCAACAGTCTAACCCAACCCGATCAGGGCGCAGCGCTATCTGTACGCGCATAATCAAGGGAGATAACTCGATTAATGTCTTTGTTGGCATGTTCCTGTTAGGAAGTTAGGAACCACGTTGAACGACAGTTGGATGGCATGCCGGACTCTTTTAACGTCAAACGTCATTGCATAACACGACTTGATATCCGGCTCGGTCATTCAGACTTACACTGTCAATACCCCGCCATGGTCAGACATAGAATTAATTAAATCCCTTTAGACTGTTTAAAAGGATTTAAACGGCCGACAAAAGACACATGTTATCCGCATAAATATGTAAAAAATGTGCCCATTTCTCTAAAAGAACGGAGTCATGCCCAAGCCCGCAACCATCACGGTCAACCTGTGTGTTCACGTGTCTCACACGACTGATATGACGTCGAAGGCGCTGCTCTCGGTTATGAAGGAGCCGCACTTTAATACATGTTAACGTAGCCCGTAACGTTACCATGTAATAAACAATTACTACAAAAATATTACAGGGTTATCGAAAAGATACCCCACCACTATTTATGTAATAGATCATTACTACATGTTAACGCTCAAAGCTTCCTTATTATGTACTAATAAATTAGACCTGAGTTGCGCATTCCATACTACTTGTGTAGCAGACGTGTATTAAACTATGTTATCGACAACCAATTCCCTATACCTATCAAGTTGTCAGAAGTGACCGTACATTTGACTAGGTGTGTTTTCAAATCTATTGTACGGACATCGTCTAGTTTTCCCATCATTCTTGGTAGTCAAATCATGGTTAATAATATAACACGAAAAAGAATTAGACAGTTCTGTTGTAATTATAAAAGTCTTCTACATTAATATTCGCATTATAGTTTATTGTGTTGGAAGTAATATTTGATCTCCGTGTAGATATAATAATAACACAAGCAACAGTAGGTAGATGGTGTTTCCTATCTTGTAGACGAAGGTAAATGGATTGGCTCACCTTTTTTTGTATAAAATAGTAATTCTAAAAACTATCTCTACCGGATGTCTCTCCACTTTTTCGCAACTACAATAGCTTTACATTTGCACATATATATTTTAGGTTTTTGAAGAAACTAAACACATTGTTCGATCATCACTGAGGCAAATTATAAAGCAACAGAGTATGTGAATGTAATTAGTATGTACTTCAATCGGGAAATTTAAAAAAATGTTTTCTAAACCAGTCATAAGATCGTTAAGAGTAATTATTTCTGTTCTATTTATCGGCATTATTATTAGGCTCACAGCCATTGATATAGGTTATTCCTTCGTCAACCGGCCCGCGGCCGTGGCTTAATGGTAGCGAGTGCGCTTCATTAGCTGAACATGCTTCGATTTACCGTTCACGTGTTCTAGTCCGCCTTTCGATCACCAGGTATATGAGCGAGTCACATGTGGCTTCGGCAATCGCAGGGGTGGTTTTACGAGGTTTCCTCCCGGTTATCCACCGTAATGAGGCTATGTACAGTGTGAAGTGGACAATCCGTCGTCATATAGGTGAAAACCCTTGAGTACGACGTTGAACACCAATCAAACAAACAAACCAACAAAACCTTCGTCAACCAATCGTATCGTTTGGTTATCTGATCCTTCATAACAGAAAAATGTTTCCAAAACATTTCAACATCTGTTTTAATCGACTTTCCACACAGACCCAGCAATATGCGGAAGTGTTGTGTGTTTATAACCAGTCCACTTCCTGTGCAGTAGATGAGTTAAATAATGCAGAATAGAAATACAAAAAGTCGTTGCCCAGCCCCCCCCC
>JAVFBW010146608.1:0-22065 GCA_034783835.1 Mopalia ciliata
GGAAGGGTTCAATCGGAAGGCCTACACGAACTGGAATCCTCGGGAGAGAGGGAGCGTTCAATCTGTAGGCCTACAGGACATGGAATCCTCGGGAGAGAGGGAAAGTTCAATCGGTAGGCCTACACGACATGAAATCATCGGGAGAGAGGGAGCGTTCAATCTGTAGGCCTACACGACATGGAATCTTCGAGAGAGGTGGAAAGTTCAATCTGTAGGCCTACACGACATGGAATCCTCGAGAGAGAGGGAGGGATCAATCTGTAGGCCTACACAACATGGAATCCTCGGGAGAGATGGAAAGATCAATAGGTAGGCCTGCACGATATAGAATCATCGGTGGAGAGTGAGCGTTCAATCTGTAGGCCCACAGGACATGGAATCCTCGGGAAAGAGTTAGCGTTCAATCTGTAGGCCTACACGACATGGAATCTTCGGGAGAGAGGGAAAGTTCAATATGTAGGCCTCCACGACATGGAATCCTCGAGAGAGAGGGAGTGTTCAATCTGTAAGCTTACACGACATGGAATCCTCGAGAGAGAGGGAGGGATCAATCTGTAGGCCTACAAGACATGGAATCCTCGAGAAAGAGGGAGGGTTCAATCTGTAGGCCTACACAACATGGAATCCTCGGGAGAGATGGAAAGATCTATAGGTAGGCCTGCACGATATAGAATCATCGGTGGAGAGTGAGCGTTCAATCTGTAGGCCTACAGGACATGGAATCCTCGGGAAAGAGTGAGCGTTCAATCTGTAGGCCTACACGACATGGAATCTTCGGGAGAGAGGGAAAGTTCAATATGTAGGCCTACACGACATGGAATCCTCGAGAGAGAGAGAGGGTTCAATCTGTAAGCTTACACGACATGGAATCCTCAGGAGAGAGGGAGCGTTCAGTCTGTAGACCTACACGAAATGTAATCCTCGGGAGAGAGTGAGCGTTCAATGTGTAGGCCTACACCACATGGAATCCTCGGGAGAGAGGCCGGAAGGGTTCAATCGATAGGCCTACACGACATGGAATCCTCGGTAGAGAGGAAGGGTTCGATCGTTAGGCCTACAGGACATGGAATCCTCGGGAGAGATGGAAAGATCAATAGGTAGGCCTGCACGACATATAATCCTTTGGAGAGAAGGAGGGTTCAATCTGTAGACATACACGAAATGTAATCCTCGGGAGAGAGTGAGCGTTCAATGTGTAGGCCTACACGACATGGAATCCTCGAGAGAAAGGGATGGTTTAATCGATAGGCCTACACGACATGGAATCTTACGGAGAGAGGGAAATTTCAATCTGTAGGCCTCATCGAGAGAATCATCGAGAGAGAGAGGGAGGGTTCAATCGTTAGGCCTACAGGACATGGAATCCTCGGGAGAGATGGAAAGATCAATAGGTAGGCCTGCACGAAATAGATTCGTCGGGAGAGAGGGAGCGTTCAATCTGTAGGCCTACACAACATGGAATCCTCGAGAGAGAGGGAGGGTTTAATAGATAGGCCTACATGACAAGGAATCCTCGGGAGAGAGGAAGGGTTCGATCGTTAGGCCTACACGACATGGAATCCTCGGGAGAGAGGGATGGTTCAATCGGTAGGCCTACACGACATGGAATGCTTGTGAGAAAGGGAGTGTTCTATCGCTAGGCCTACGGGACATTGAATGCTCGAGGGAGAGGGAGGGTTCAATCGTTAGGCCTACACGACATTGAATGCTCAGGAGTAAAGGAGGATTCAATCGGTAGGCCTACAGGACATGGAATCCTCGGGGGAGAGGGAGGGTTCAATCGGTAGGCCTACACGACATGGAATCCTTGTGAGAGAGGGAGGGTTCAATCGGTAGTCCGACACAACATTGAATCTTTGGGAGAGAGGGAGGGTTGAATCGGTAGGCCTACACGACATGGAATCATCAGAAGAGAGGGAAGGTATATTCAGGGGGCCAACACGACATGGAATCCTCGGGAAAGAGGGAGGGTTCAACCGGTAGGCCTACACGACATGGAATCCTCGGGAAAGAGGGAGGGTTCAATCGGTAGGCCTACTCAGAAGAGAGGGAAAGTTTATTAGGTAGGCCTACACTTCAGGGAATCCTGGGGAAAGAGTTCAATCGTTAGGGCTACATGACATGTAATCCCCAGAAGAGAGGGAAAGTTCAATAGATAGGCCTACACTTCATGGAATCCTGGGGAAAGAGTTCAATCGTTAGGGCTACACGACATGTAATCCCCAGAAGAGAGGGAAAGTTCAATAGATAGGCCTACATGACATGTAATCCTCCGGAGAAAGGGAGGGTTCAATCTGTAGCCTACACGACATGGAATCCTCGGGAGAGATGGAAAGTTCAATATGTAGGCCTGCATGACATAGAATCATAGGGAGAGAGGGAGCGCTCAATCTGTACGCCTACACGACATGGAATCATCGGGACAGAGGGAGGGTTCAATTGATAGGCCTACACGACATGGAATCCTTGGGAGAGAATAAGGGTTCAATCTGTAGGCCTACACGACATGGAATCCTCGAGAGAGAGGGAGGGTTCAATCGTTAGGTCTACACGACATGGATTCATCGGGAGAGAGGGAGGGTTCAATTGATAGGCCTACACGACATGGAATCCTTGAGAGAGGGGAGGTTTAATCGATAGGCCTACATGACATGAACTCTTCGAGAGAGAGGGAGGGTTCAACCTGTAGGCCTACACGACATGGAATCCTTGGGAGAGAGGGAGGGTTCAATCGATAGGAATACACGACATGGAATTCTTGGAAGTGGGGGAAAGTTCAATCTGTAGGCCTACACGACATGGAATCCTCGGGAGGGAAGGAGGGTTCAATATGTAGGCCTACATAACATGGAATCCTCGAGAGAGAGGGAGAGTTCAGTCAATAGGCCTATACAAGACATGGAATCCTCGGGAGATATAGGGCGGGTTCGGTAATCCCTATAGTATTTGAAGCGAATAAGTGATTTTACTCATCCCTAAAACCTTCTAAAAACTCTGAAATGTTCGATGTTTCAATTGATGTGTATGCACGATAATGGACTTGAAATTGGCCTTAAATTAAACTATATGTTAGTGTCATGGATCATGCTGTAAGCAGAGTAAGTAAATGATTAATGAACTGATTTCAACGTTGTCCTATACAAACATTTTAGTTAATGTTTTAATTTGATAAGTACAGCTGTAATTGTAGCCACTGAGTTGTTAATCCGGCACCGTACAGCTGCAACTGTAAGCCAGTGAGTTTTTGATCCGGCACCGTACAGCTGTAACTGTAGCCAGTGAATCGTTAACCCGGCAACGTGAAGCTTTAGTTGTAGCAAGTGAATCGTTAACCCGGCACCGTACAGCTGTAACTATAGCCAGTGGATCGTTAACCCCGCACTGTACTATAGCCAGTAAGCTGTTAATCCAGCACCGTACAGCTGTAGCTGTTAGCCAGTGAGTCGTTAATCCGGCATCGTATAGCTGTAACTGTAAGCAAGTGAGTTGGTAACCCGGCACCGTACAGCTGTAACTGTTAGACAGTGAGTCATTAATTCGGAACTGTAAAGCTGTAACTGTAAGCAAGTGAGTTGTTAATCCAGCACCGTACAGCTGTAACTGTAGCCAGCGAATCGCTAACCCGGCACCGTGCAACTGTAATTGTAGCCAGGGAGTTGTTAACCCAGCACCTTACAGATGTAACTGTAAACAGTGAATCGTTAATCCGGCAGCGTACAGATGTAACTGTAAGCAAGTGAGTTGGTAACCCGGCACCGTACAGCTGTAATTGTAGCCTGTGAATCGTTAACCCAGCACCATATACCTGCATGTACATGTAATTGTAGCAGAGAGTTGTTAACCCGGCACGTACAGCTGTTATTCTAGCCAGTGAATCGTTAATCCGGCACCGTACAGCTGTAATTGTAGCCAGTGAGTTGTTAATCCGGAACCGCACAGCTGTTACTGTTCGCAGTGACTTGTTCACCCGGCACTGTACAGCTGTAACTGTAAGCCAGTGAGTTGTTAACCCGGCACCGTACAGCTGCAGTTGTATCCAGGAAGTTGGTTATCCAGCGCCGTACAGCTGTAACTGTAGCCAGCGAATCGTTAACCCGGCACCGTACAACTGTAATTGTAGCCAGGGAGTTGTTAACCCAGCACCATACAGCTGTAACTGTAACTAGTGAATCGTTAATCCGGCAGCGTACAGATGTAACTGTAATCAAGTGAGTTGGTAACCCGGCACGGTACAACTGTAACTGTAGCCTGCGAATCGTTAACCCGGCACCGTACAACTGTAACTGTAAGCCAGTGAGTTGTTAACCCGGCACCGTACAGCTGCAGTTGTAGCCATGGAGTTGGTTATCCGGCGCCGTACAGCTGTAATTGTAACCAGCGAATCGATAACCCGGCACGTACAGCTGTTATTGTAGCCAGTGAATCGTTAATCCGGCACCGTACAGCTGTAATTGTAGCCAGTGAGTTGTTAATCCGGCACCGCACAGCTGTTACTGTTCGCAGTGACTTGTTCACCCGGCACTGTACAGCTGTAACTGTAAGCCAGTGAATTTTAAACCCGGCACCGTACAGCTGCAGTTGTAGCCAGGAAGTTGGTTATCCGGCGCCGTACAGCTGTAACTGTAGCCAGCGAATCGTTAACCTGGCACCGTACAACTGTAATTGTAGCCAGGGAGTTGTTAACCCAGCACCATACAGCTGTAACTGTAACCAGTGAATCGTTAATCCGGCAGCGTACCGATGTAACTGTAAGCAAGTGAGTTGGTAACCCGTCACGTTACAACTGTAACTGTGGCCTGCGAATCGTTAACCCGGCACCGTACAACTGTAATTGTAGCCTGCGAATCGTTAACCTGGCACCGTACAACTGTAATTGTAGCCATTGAGTTGTTAACCCGGCACGTACAGCTGTAACTGTAAGCCAGTGAGTTGTTAACCCGCACCGTACAGCTGCAGTTGTAGCCAGGGAGTTGGTTATCCAGCGCCGTACAGCTGTAATTGTAACCAGCGAATCGTTAACCCGGCACCGTACAGCTGTAGTTGTAGCAAGTGAGTTGTTAACCCGGCACCGTACAGCTGTAACTGAAAGAATTCCAAGTTCTTCTTTAAAAAAGTTAACTTTTGGCAAATACTATTTAGTTTTTTCCGAGAGCATACTAAAATAGTTGCCTACGTGCGGTTTGGATAAATGGGAAATGTTTCGCCGGAATTGTGTGGTTTTTTTGGGGTTTTTTTTTGTTCTTTTGTATGTTCCTTTTTGTATTTGTTGATGGGCATTTCAGAAATCAAACACAAAAGCCCTAAAATTGTAACTTACATTTAATCAACTTGCAAATGTAGACATTTCTAAAAGTATGTTAAATATAAACACAACATGTCAAAGAACAAGGCTATATTTTAACAAGTTCTAAACCATAGACAGAATGCCATTTAAGTTATTTGGTCAATCGACAAGTAACCCAGGTAAAACTTTCTTGGCCTTCATTTATATAGCAAATTAAATTGGAGTGAGTTTGGCGTATCTACGTCTGGCAATTTGTTTTAAAAAATTCTGGTTTACTTTTGTAGAAACGATTTTCACTTATGTGAAAAACAATTTCAAATATGTAAAATAAAAATTTATTTTACATGTCTAGAAGTCTTTTCAACATTTATATAAATTATGTCAACATATGTGAAATTCTTTTCCACATAAGTAAATAAAACACCAAAACCTAAGTATTTGACATATGTGGAAAAGAATTTCACTTATGTAAAATAAAATTGTATTTTAGATATGTATAAAAGAGTTCCACTTATCAAAACAACTGAGAAATGATTTCTTCCAACAGCAAGGGACTGTATCCAATCATTTCGTGTAGACTTTCAAGAAGAAAGCAAAGACGATAAGAATATATTACATATGCTGTGCAAGTTAAGTCTTAGCAAGGCACACTCCCAAATCAATTTGATTAGAAAATGGGTCACTGAAGCCAGATTACAACAGCAACAAAGCAAAGATGCCTGTTGTATATAGGTCATTGAGTGCAGACTGCCACAAGTCGAAAACTCCCATATATTCAGCCTACAGTCAACAATACAAAACCATGCATTTTATTACGGGTTTATTCTTGTTCATTACTTATAATGTAGTATACATCAGTTGATTTTTCCGACGAATCAGACCATGGAGCTTTATAGGTCTATGATCAGACGTAGTAGTTTTTTCGACAGGATCGGTTGTAAATTTAGGCTTATTAAACAAATGTAGTTTCCCTCATTTATTCTTCCCTAGAAAATAACAAATCTTGGGAGAAATGCAGAGGGTGGATGTTCTTGCGATCAGATTGTACTTTTTGGACAAATTCATTGCCGCTAAATGCAGGCTGTGAGGGAGAAGTCTGTAATTGAGGCCGTGAATGGTTTTATTTCACATATCTACAAAAGATTTCCACTCACCTTTGTATTTTACATCAGGGAAAAATATTTCCACAAAAGTTAAATAAAGGCTTATATTAGATATGACGAATTCTTTTTCACATATGTTGAATTCTTTTTTACATCAGTGGAATTCTTTTCAACATATGTAAAATAAGTTATTATTTTTACATATTAGAAAAATAATTTCACATATGTAAAATTATTTTTCACATATGTGAAATTATTTTTCGCATATGTAAAATAAAGTCATTTGTTTTAGATATATGGAAAAGAATTTCACATATGTGGAAAAGAATTCCACATGTGTGGAATAAAGGTAGAAGTGATAAAACGGCTTTCCATAATAACCGTTTTCTTCTCAGTTATGATTCTCTATAAGTATAAACAAGTCTCCCAAAGGGAGATAAACGTAAATCAAATTACCAGATGATGGTAGCCGCCTTACTGAGAGGCTTTATAATGGGACCTAAATTATGCGAAGCAGATAAAAATGCTACAGCCACTTTAATTGTCCTGGATTGCCTCTCACTAATATAATGGAGGTCTTCACACATTATCTGGTAACTTGATAGCATTGTGTTGACAACCCAGGTCAGCCCATGAAACTAAGGTCTACCCAGCAGGAAAATCAGTTGACTCCAGATTCCAAGTCAATTCAGCTTCTTGGTTTTTTGATTGGGGTTTAACGTCGCACTCAAGGGTATTTCACTTACATGACGATGGATTGTCCATTTTACACTGCTCATTGCCTTATTAGGGTGGAAAACCGAAAAGAATCTTCGTAAAAACCACCCCCTCGATTGCCGGAACCATTAAGCCACAACTCGGCCATTCCTACTCAGAGCCGACACGCTTCGGGTGCTTCTAATATTGATCGAATGTCCAACACCTTCAGGGTTGCCTAATGTTGTGTCCCTTGGGATAAAAATGAACATTTTTTAATCCTTTCTGTTTAAAGTCGAAAAAAGCACTTCAGAATTTTAATTAAAAAGGCAAATTTGAGCCCTTTATTGACTTTTCCAGCAAGTCCTTGACAAAGTGTTGTAGATTAATGGGATCATTACAGAAGGCTAGGCTCAAAGATTAAACCCATCTTTAGAACTATTCAATTGGATTAGCCCCCTAGTGTTACATCAATGATAAACTAAATTATACAAACAGTCTAATTGTTTTGAGTCTTTCATTTTTTGTTTTGATGTTCACGAAATAGAGGAATATCTGCTTGACGAGTTTTCATTATTATATTTCGAAAAGATACCTCGCTCTCGTGCACCGAGTAATGGTTTTTGACATGTTGTACTAACCTAGGTGCGATATCAAAGATGTCAACAACTGATGCTCTGCGCAAGGGAGATAACTCTATATAATCCCTATGTACACCAGCGTAACTGATGCTCTGCGCAAGAGAGATAACTCTATCTAATCCCTATGTACACCGGCGTAACTGATGCTCTGCGCAAGAGAGATAACTCTATGTAATCCCTATGTACACCGGCGTAACTGATGCTTTGCGAAAGAGAGATAACTCTATCTAATCCCTATGTACACCGACGTAACTGATGCTCTGCCCAAGGGAGATAACTTTATCTAATCCCTATGTACACTGGTGTAACTGATACTCTGCGCAAGAGAGATAACTCTATCTAATCCTTATGTACACCGGCGTAACTGATGCTCTGCGCAAGGGAGATAACTCTATCTAATCCCTATGTACACCGGCGTAACTGATACTCTGCGCAAGAGAGATAACTCTATCTAATCCCTATGTACACCGGCATAACTGACGCTCTGCGCAAGAGAGATAACTCTATCTAATGTACACCGGCGACTGGTTACGTCCCTCTTTATTATTTATCAATGATAATTTTTAATTACTCACTGGCTTTTTCAAATTTCTAGCAAAAGGATTTCGTATTAAAAATGTCCTTCGAGGCCTCAGAAAGCTTAAAGTCGCTCTCATCATAAACAATATATATCACGTGACTAGATTTACTATATATGGGGGCCCAATGTAAAGGAAACTACCCTCGAAGCCTTTGGCATCAAAGACAAGACATCACAAATTCAGGACAATCACAGGATTAAAAACAAATAAATAAAAAAACAGGTCGACTCTATGTTGCCCCTTGAGAACTCCAATGTAACAGGAAACTCCATCCAATCACCCGCCAAAAATTAACAAAACTGTACACATATTTACGACAAGGATCTCATTTTTATTAATAAGACAAAATTGAAGAGGTACCAGGATTAACGACAGTACAGTGAGTAGGTTCAACAATCGAAGAGGTAAGCTATGCACCAGGATTAACGGCAGAATAGGGAGTAGGTTCAACAATTGAAGAGGTAAGCCATGCACCAGGATTAACGACAGTAAAGGCAGTAGATTCAACAATTGAAGAGGTAAGCCATGCACCAGGATTAACGACAGTATAGGGAGTAGATTCAACAATTGAAGAGGTAAGCCATGCACCAGGATTAACGACAGTACAGTGAGTAGGTTCAACAATTGAAGAGGTAAGCTGTGCACCAGGATTAACGAGAGTACAGTGAGTAGGTTCAACAATTGAAGAGGTAAGCTATGCACCAGGATTAACGACAGTACAGTGAGTAGGTTCAACAATTGAAGAGGTAAGCCATGCACCAGAATTAATGGCAGAATAGGGAGTAGGTTCAACAATTGAAGAGGTGAGCTATGCACCAGGATTAACGGCAGAATAGGGAGTAGGTTCAACAATTGAAGACGTAAGCTATGCACCAGAATAACGACAGTACAGTTTAATAGTAGACTCAACAATTGAAGAGGTAAGCTATGCACCAGAATTAACGACGGTATAGTGAGTAGATTCAGCAATTGAAGAGGTAAGCCGTGCACCAGGATTAACGATGGTATAGGGAGTAGGTTCAGCAATTGAAGAGGTAAGCTATGCACCAGAATTAACGGCAGAATAGGGAGTAGGTTCACCATTAGAAGAGGTAAGCTATGCACCAGGATTAACGATGGTATAGGGAGTAGGTTCAGCAATTGAAGAGGTAAGCCATGCACCAGAATGAACGGCAGAATAGGGAGGAGGTTCAGCATTAGAAGAGGTAAGCTATGCACCAGAATTAACGGCAGTACAGTGAGTAGGTTCAACAAACTGTATGTTGGTGAAAAAATAATCCGAAAGTGTTATTACAGATAATTAAATTGCAACCAATAATTAAGTTTTTCTATGTTGATATATTAAAGTCGCAAAACTTTAAATGCCTATTTTTGGCACTTCAGTTTTAAGCAGACCACATTCGCATATTTTGAATCCTGACTATTTAAGCTTTCTAAAAATATAAACATATATATGATACACATTTATATTCTTCTGTATAAGAGACTAAAGACAACGGGTTTTCTGAAAATCGACCAAGGGATCCAGCAAGACCGTAAAGGGGATGCTGTGTACCCAGCAAGTGAAACATGGGATTAAAGGATAAGTGTTTGTGACGACATATCAGGATACCGCCGAATTAAAGTTTTTCTTTCTTCATAAGTATAATCTATATGTAGGGTAAGACTGGGTCATCAACACGAACTTTGTCGCTCCCATTGGTTTAATAAGCAGCTTGTGTTACACTTCTGGAAAATAGACCTATACAAGAATGTCAATGTGCCTTAAATCGGAGAGAAATGTAACAAGATGGCTGATAAGGGTTAAAGTACTGGTGATAGGGTCAGAGGACAATACCTTAGTTCTATTGTAGATGACACTGGACACAGTAGGGTTAGGGTTAGGTGGGGTAAGATGAATCAGGAGGCAATATGTAACAGTGTATATTGTTGATGTCATAGCTGTTTGTTTAGACATGTGGGTCCATCTGTATGAGCGCCTTTTTATGCTGTATCTTCCATGTGGTTGATCTGAGTTTCCAATGTATGACTACAAAGTTCCATCAAACAAACGCTGTTTGAAGCACTCAAAGTGAATTTAACGTTTTCAGGTTACATTACGGAAAACGGTGCCTAGAACCTACAACCGAAAAACAGAAAGGGGTTCAAACCCACTTAATGTAAATGGGAATTTAAATAATTATTGTTTAATATTTCTGCTCAAATTAAATAGTTAATGATATTACGTTAGACTTCTGGCTCTAGGGCATTATGTTTAGGCTCATACCCATTAATAATTATTGCTCTGAACTGTGTCCAATCGAAAAGCCTTTCAATCGTTGATGGTGGTGTTAGTGTTGTCCCTTACTGTTAGAATACACCGTCCTCATTAATAATAATAATTGCTCTGAACTGTGTCCAATCGAGAAGTCTTCCAATGGTTGATGGTGGTGTTAGTGTTGTCCCTTACTGTAAGTATACACCCTCCTCATTAATTATAATAATACTTTATTCCAGACAAAACGTCCATATACAGAGGTACATATCTAATAATCAAACCATTTTACTTGTATTAGAGAAGTTCTGATCACATCAGAATGAGGAATAATTTGGAGAATTACATTATCAGAACATTTAATCCTAGATTTGAAGCTGAACATGCTTTTTCTGGTAATCTCAGTGAATGATGGTACACCATTTATACAAAACAGGAAACTGGCACTACAGTCTTTCCTATAACACATTAGCCATCGAAATGCATTATTGTACATTATCCGTAACTTATTAATGCAGGTCTTACTGTAAACACTCAACAAATGACAGCAATTAAGAGACGTACAGAAGAAGAACAGGAATTAATTTTTTTTATCAAAATATTAGCACGAATGCACAGCTTGCGTTTTTGATCTTCAATATCAGTATTATCAGACAGATCAGATCTCAATATGTGACCCAAGTAACAATACTTATCCACATATTCTAATCGAATAACGCCCAATTTTACAAGTGGAAGAGAACATACTTTGTAAGATTTAGATCTACATAACATACATACAATTTTCTTGGTGTTAAAAATAATGTCATGAAATATTGCATAATCATTACAAATATCAAGTAAATGCTGCAATGCCTTTGCAGATGGACAAATAAGGACAAGGTCATCAGCATACACTAGATGAGTGACGAAGACACTACCAACATTACAACCAACATTAGAATCAGAAAGACCAGTATTCAAATCATGCAAATATATGTTAAAAAGGAAAGGGGAGATAACTCCACCTTGTCTAACACCATTATTAGCACCAAACACGGATGAATAAAAAGAACCCCATTTCACAATAAATTGCTGGATATTGCACCATGCCATAATAATATACACTATGTACAAAGGGACTTTACGGTCAATTAGTTTTTTCAGAAGAGTCCAATGATTAATTCTATCGAAGGCTTTGGACGCATCCATATAGCATACATAGACTGAACTTCCATGAGCGCAGTAAAAATTAATCATTTCTTTTAATACATATATACATTGATCAGTCGACCTTTTCGGCTTGAAACCGAACTGAAAATCACTCGTGTACAATTTATCTTCACATAATATTAACATGATTTTTTTCAAAACCGCCCTGATGCTGTCAGCGTGTACATTTTGTTCTGCAATCGTAGTCTAGAGTATGGGTCATCTCGTCTACTTCAACACTGGGGAAATTTTGTATAGCTCTCTGGAAAATTTCTGCATCTGGTCGAGATGAAAATCTGTTTAAAAAATCTGCCATTATGTCTTCATTGGATACTTGGACAGATTGAGACAATCACCGTCCAGTACCCCCAACTCTCTCTACCATCACCTATCGCTTTCCATTCCTATTCAGCAAAGTCGTAATCGAGTCCTTCAGAACCCCACCGATATCTTCTGCTCTCTCGATGTTTCCATTGGGCAACACTCGATCGACTTACAAATTTACTAAAAATTGAGGCATCTTTGAATTTACTTCACATTTCAGTGAAAGCTAAACATCCTCTATGTATAGTTAAGTTGACAGCAACATGACCGGACGGTAAGCTGACTGAAGCTGGTGGGAGATCATCCAACGGCTTGGTATGGAAGTCAGAATCCTCAAGATCTGGAAGATTTACAACTTCATCCATGAATCCACCAACGGAAGCAACAGCATCCTCCAATAAGTTAGAATTTTCTGGAATTGAATTCTGAATCAAATTATCAGACTCAGTATATTTTTTGTAATATACAAATATTCTCTCATAATTATCCCTAGTAGACATGACCCCATCAGTGAAATTCTTGTCTTGTCTCCTGCTATCAACTCTCTTGCAGTTAACATATGTTCCGATTTCCTCGTAAACGCCTGCATTGGCACGACATGGTCGCACGAACTGGTATTAGGACGGTAAAATGTTTGCAAATAGAATGTTAAAATGCCCGTTTTAAAGAGCTCGTAGCAGTCCGGAAGAGTCGCGTCACCTGGAAGTAGTGTTTCTTTGAAATCTTAAACATCTGTGTTGAACTGTCAAATATGTCCTTTGCAGGAAAGTGTTATACTTTCTGAAAGCAAATCCGCTTTTTTATAAATAATAATAATACTTTATTTCAGACCAAACGTCCATATACAGAGGTACATATGAAATCTAATACAAGTACTCAAACCATTTTGCTTGTATTAGAGAAGTTCTGATCACATCAGAATGAGGAGTTATTTGAAGTATTACATTTTAGAACATTCAATCCTAGATTTGAAGCTGAACATGCATTTTAATAATGGGTAATCTCAGTGAATGATGGTACAGCTAATGTTATATAATAAATCTAACATTATTTCTACAATCTATATTTCAACTAAGTGAATGATACTAGTTAAATAATAATAATGGAAGAAAAATACGATTTTGTTTTCTTTGAGTTTTTTAATCCTCTTTCGGTTTATTTGTTCTGTGCTGGGTTCTTTAAAAAAAAATTCTCTTAAAATTCCCATCATCATAAATAAACATTGTGTTATCATCAAGACCTAAAGGATAAATCTTCCAAAATTCTAAAATAAAATTTTCCATAAAATTGTTAAATTCCAATGTAATTAAGGTTGGGAATAGTCTACCAGTTTTATATCTAAACAGTATGGTTTATCTTCTTCTTATTTGTTTACCAGGTGTTCAATACTTCATTAGTTAACATGTCAATATGTTTCATTTGAGATCACCATTTCATACTTTTCTAAATGAGATTAACATAACCCTTGACATAACTGTAACAATCAGTGATAAGTCACGAGCAAAGAACAGGATGCAAAACATAGTGTGATAGGAGGCAATGTGCAAATGAACAGTGCAAGATGACAGGATTTGTGTTTTGGCACCTTCATCATGTTGGGGTAACATTTCTCTCACCTGAGCATACTTCTCTATCTGATTAGTTGCTATGACAAATCCACCATCATCCAGTAAATAACAAACAACCGAGTCATAATCGTCACACTTCCCGCTTCCAAGATTGGTATTTGCCATTAAACTTAACAGCTTCTGATGCTCCATTTTAATACCAAAGACTGCAAAGACAATTTCAAGACATAACCTTGTGTTCTTCTTTGACTGACTGAGGTTTTCACTCCTATTCGAATTAATATCAACAAAACCCAACTAAACAAACCAACCTCATGGCTCTTGAAATAAATAGTGACAAATCAGGACAAGCACAAAATGCAAAGTTTAAATGTCACAACACATTATAACAGGAGTGTACTCCAACTTAGTTAGCACAAATACAACCATAAAATATGAAATTGGATTGATAGTTTGATTGATTGCAGTTTTACACAGTGTTTAAAGATATTTCACTTATACAATGGTGGTGTATTCTAAAAATAAGTGACATTCGCACAATTAAGATGTGAAGCATTTCCACACTGTTGGAAAGGTAATTTTCCTCCAGTGCTAAGTTAAGACAGCATTGCTTCTCTTCAAACAAACTGCCTGTAGCCAGAGTGCAATATGTAATTGGAAAACGATGTTTTAATAAAGATGGAAAGATTATCTTCCTAAGACTCTAAGTAAAACACGTTGTTACAGTCCAAACAAATTCCTGGAATTTACTTTTTAGAAAAAGTCAATCTGATTTGTCTTTTAATGCAGTATCGACCCTTCATAAAATTTAACACAATTTATCAAAAAATTTTCTCAAACTACTGGACAGTGAATAGCTGCACGAGAGAACCCTGTATGATGAATAATAAAATAATTTTCTTAGTAGATTTTTTCATTTTCACACTTTCATTTTTGATGAACTGACCTGCAGGCTTGTAGATTTTCCCGCTAAATTTGATGGTTATAGATTTGACAACTGTTATTGGGGGAACAATGGTATCGTTTCCCTCAATTCCTCCTGCGAACAAAATAGGAAAACAATACGTCTGTTAGTTGTTTGCATGGTACGCTCGGACCGTACCCTATACGCTGGCTTTTCAGGTAACGGGCCGCGGAGTTAGGCTCTCGACTCACACAAAATTCTATTAGTTGATCTGGTCAACATGAGCATACAGATTTGCAAAATAGCGGAGCAAAGTTTAGATGAGAGGACCGTATGCTCATGTGACCAGATCAACCAATAGAATTTTTCATACACATTTTAACTGTATAAACAGTATTGACAGTTGTGGAATAAAATGCAGGAATTTCTACAGAGGGGAATCTTATTTTCCATTTCCTTATAAGATAATGTGCACAATTGTGGGATTTTATTCAGGCCTGTGGTCTTAAATGCAATTATAATATATACAGGTATCCTACTTTACTGTCAAAAAATATCCAACTGAACCTATTGGGAATAAAAGGTAAACCTCAGGGGATATTATCCAGAAGCTAGTAAGACACTGCAAACTGTCTCACATTCAGATTTTTTTTTTAAAGTATAGCCGACTGTGTTTGTTTGATTGGGGTTGAAAGTCGTACTCAACAATGGATTGTCCACTTCACACTGTTCCTTACCTTATTACGATGGAAAACCAGGAGGAAACCTCTTAAAAACCACTTCAGCAATTGACTGAGCCATGACATGTGACTCACTCATATATCTGCTGATCATTAGGCGGACTTTGGACACATGAATGGTACATGTATTTGTTTGCTTGTTTGAATGGTGTTTAACGTTGCACTCAAGGGTATTTCACTTATATAACGACAGTATTTTGCAGGCCCATGGCCCACCCGCTCCCCCACGGGGAGGTACATTGAAGAAGGATTAGTAACCTGACTCGCTAAGCACTAAGCCATTGATGCGGGCTTAGTCGACTGTGAAAGAAGACTTAATCTCACCTGTGGGAGGAGCAATAAACACGTAATTATCTGTTTCCAAAGCTCGTTTATAATACGGTGCTTCCCATGTGTTTCTCACACTCATCATATCTTGAGTCGCACTGTCAGCAAAAATAAGTAGTACATACTATTATTATATTTACAATACAACTTTACTGCATGACATAATGCCTACAATTGTGTTGAAATAATTGGTGGGTTATTTTTTCTTCTTCAAAATACACGTGTTCATTCGACTGGAGTTTTAAGCAGTATTTAACATTATTTCCTTAGAGCCAAATGACTGGGCAATTCAAGCATATCAGTCATGTAAGAAACAACTTAGGTTTAGGCTAGGTTTAATCCTAACCCTAAACCTAACCCTAACAATAGCCCTAAACTGGACACTGAAAGTGATGTCATCTTACATGATGGACTGACTGTAATTCAACATCCTTGATTAACTGGAATTTTATACCACACTGAATATTTCAGAAAATCAGGCCGATATTTAACACTGTACTCAAGGATATTTCAGTAATAAATGTATGACAGTATACCATCAAATATACCTGTAGGAAGATAACTACCCTGTCAATTTTTATTTTTTTTTTATTTTTAAAGGGTTGTTTGCTTGGATGTATGTCAGAGTATGTATGTAAAAGTTTTAAAAAAATCAAGGTTAGGTTAACAAAAATACCTGTTGCTGTTTCTTTTTTTTTTTTTTGCATAGTGAATGCATATAGATATTTGTTACATATCACAGTTCAAACAGGTTTTAAAATTATTTTACTTAAATCAATACTCCGGGCAGCAATAAAATGTGTATAGGTAAAATGGGCATCATTTTTTGTGTTCAATTATGCTGTCTAATTTTCTAATCTGCTATATTAATTTTATACATGTAATTGGATTTTAAACAATGGGTAAAGCACAAACTACAGTCAAATTTATCCACATGGCCATGTCTAGGTACTTTTATCATTAAAAAGAAGAGCTCCACAAATATTGACTAATCAAAGATCTTTCTATTCAAAATAAGTGCCTATGTCTCGAAAGTAGAATCGACTGTTTAACAGTTCACACATACTACTGACCTGTAACACACAAGAGTGTTATTGGTGTGATGACATGGACAGGGATGGCCCAGCACTCTCATAGACTTAGCTTATCTTAAGTATATACATGTTATTCAACAAAAATGTTTGTCCACACAGCAAGGACTTTAACAACAACAACATCAGTGTGGAGTCAATAGTCTTACCATTCTGGGTAGACTCTTGTAAGACCACTGCTAGTTCCAATAAAAGCTGCTAATATACCTTCCCTGTGAGAAAGACAAAAACATAAATAAAAGACTAAGCACAATATGCTATCCTTTTTAAATACAGTAAAATTGTATTTCATACTTTTAGTTTACAGAAAGAAAAGTTGCTGGCCTCCACTGGGATTACAGACTCTGGCTAGGAGGGCCAGTGCCCTAACAGACCAGCCTGCTGAGGCTAACAGCAGAAAGGCCATGAATTTATTTCCTATATATTAAATATATCTACGAATTTCATTCCATCAAGCCTGAAGATAACAATACAATGTATACAATCTGTAGAATTAATCATTAAAAACAACGGAAAAATTTGCAGACATGAACTCTTGTCAATCGACTATGACATTAGAGTAAAGGAACCTTTCACCACTTTACATGTAATTTCTTCAATCATAAAATCCCAACCATGAAGGAAAAAACTGAACCAAACAAAATCAACAATATAACCAGCACATTCAAACAAAAAATATTAGTAGACAGGCTGTATGATGCAAAATTGTTTGTTTGTTTGATTGGGGTTTAATGTCGTAGTCAAGGGAATTTCATTTATATGAAGACGTGCCAGACCAATGGGTAAGGAAACCGCCCTCGACACCACTGGCACCAAACAAAGACAGGACGGGACAAATACAGGATGACAACAACAGGATGCGATACAGACCACACAAACAGATCGGCTTCCTGTTCCCCTTTAGCTCTGAGAGCACCAGGAAACATGAAGCTCCCTCCAACTGCCCGCTTTTGATGCAAAAAGTAACAACTTCTTCACAGTTGATCTTAATTACTAAATTAATCTTAATCAAGCTATTTTGTTGTCATGGCAATGAAGATCAACTAGAGCTAAACTGCTCCTAAGTTATACATAGGAATAATGCTCAAGCTATATAAGTCAAGCTGTATGACGAGAGTAACCACATCAACCGGACAGATTTTTTCCACCTATACCATAACAATTATACATGTCGCAGGCAGTATTCTGAGACAGGGATGAATCCCAGTATTGTTTTAAAAAAGTGAAACAACATGTCAACATCATGCTAAAGCAAAATTAAGAATTAGCAAAGACATGCACTGAGAAATGCCCGAAGCTATCACATACTGTCCACTTTGCTTTCACTTTTATTTTGTGTTACATACATTATACTGAAAATTATTTTACTTATATACACTACACACAGTATAATGTGCATTAATTTACTTATACACACTGAATTCCACACTGAAATCAAAGCAAGGTGCTCTGGCCTCTTGATATAACAGATAATTTTTCAAATGGCATCTATTATTATAACATGTAAACATAAATGATTTGATGGGCCAGTAATAAAGTCACAGTGCTATATCCTGGTGTATTGATGACACAATTAAGCATCTAAAGCCATTCGATTATGACCAAAACTAAGCTGGCAAATAAAAATCTCAAGAAAATCACAATTTTAAGACCAAAAAGCACAAACATATTAGAATGGTCAAATTAAAATGGTGAAGAATATAAGTCATGAAAACAAACTAGGTTCTTATATATACAGCATGCTGGTAAAAATTAGTAGAACCCAAGCACCAAGTTAAAAAAGATTTAAAAAAAAAAAAAAAAAAAATGTTGAGGGTTTAAAAATACTTACCGAGAACTGAAATAGACAGAAAATAAAGAGAGGATATTAAAAGCAACTAACAGAATGAACAGGTTCTGATTATCTAGTGTTCACAAAAACATAACATAAAATTGTCATCATTTGCTCTAGCACTCAACGTTGGACAGGCAACAAAAGACAGGTATATACATAACATCTAAATGTCCTACACAAAACATTTACAACACAAATTTGTATTTACACTGAGACGTGAAGAACTTGTGCAGAGTGATCAAACATAACCTTGGTAGCCTGCCACCTAAGACCTATCATTTGGTTTCACTATAAAGCTTTCTTGGGCCATTGTTTTTATATATTTTTTTTATTTCACTTTACCTATAAGTAAGGGATTAAACAAGGATGCCCCCTTTACTTTTTTCAAGAAACTTCCAATGTTATATTGATATCTTAATCGGTTTGTTTGAATGGGGTTAAACGTCCTTCCCACAGGTATTTCACTTATAGTACCACATATTGTCCACTTCACACAGCACCTAGCCTTAGTACAAGAGGAAACCTCATAAAAAAACACCCCTGTGATTGCTGAAGACACAACATGTGACTCGCTCATATACCTTATGGTAGACAGACTGATATTTTGAACTGAAATATTTATGTTACATGTTGAAATTGGACACCCAAGTTACTTAAAAAGCTTAGCAAAGTGACCCATTTAGATACCATCCTTTTTATTTTTGGCTTAGCCCCTTCATGTATATCATGAAATAAGTAAAGTACCTCGAAACACATCCTAAAACAATAATTTAAATTCAGATGGTGTGTAGGGTTTGTTTGTTTAATTGAGGTTTTAGGCTGCACTTTGTGTAATTTCACTCACATGACTGACGGCATGCTGTCCAGTGGGTGAAGGAAACCACCCTCAACGCCACTGGCTATAAACAAAGACAAGACAGGACAGAACAAATACAGGACTATCATGGGACGTAAAACAATCCATCACTAACTGATCCCCTCAATATTGGCAACAGGGTAACCTAATGTTCGTTCCAAACCCTCTGCCATGATGTGGATGGATCATAAACTGACTGCATGTTAAAAAAAACATCTAAATATGGCTAAGTATTTCCAAGTGTATACAAAATTATATGTTCAAATTAATACATAGAACATAGACAAACAAAATAATACACAAACACATTTGATCAAGTGCACTTTTCACTGTCACTCTTTTTGGTATTTACAAAATGTCATTTATCATACATAAGTGTTTCAGTCCTTATGCATGCATATTGAGGACTTATAAATGAATATCCAAGATCTCTTTGTTCCATTGATTATGTAAATAAGTGAAAAACGAGAGACTGGTCAAGACAAAACATTTGGACTTTACAATGCTGCCTTTGAAAGATAAAGCTGAAATGTTCAATAAAAATGAGTTCTTTTCTTCGGAGTTGCAATAATTGTGTGCGATAGCATCCAAGCAATTTGAGTATGATCATTTAACACAGAACACAGAAGACCGTAAAAGAATAACTTTGAATAGATTACTAACTCCTTATCATTTTTACAATACTTTAAGACAAGAATACAAACCATGTCTCGTTGAGCATATCCTTGACAAGTGGAAAATAGTTTGCCATATTCTGTGTGATATCAGCATCCAAAAATAACATCTGTAAGAGGTCTTCATCAACTAAAATACAAAAGTAAGGAAGATAATTACACATCTAGCTATAAACATCAATAACCAAGTACCCCTGGGTCATAGAGGATAGAACAGCCAACCTCAGTAACTCAGAGGATTAGAGCTCTGGTTTCACCAGTCTTTTTTTACATTAAAAATATAATATAAAAATAACAATAAATTTTGTAACTTATTTGTTTGTTTGTTTGTTTGATTGGTGTTTAACGTAGTACTCAAGGGTATTTCATCTATATGATGATGGACACAAATACAGAACAATATTAAAAACCTGTTGTTTGCCATTAATTTAATGGGCTATGGTTGTTTGTTTGTTTTTGGGGTTTAATGTCATACTCAAGGGTATTTCACTTATATGACGACTGATTATCCACTTCACACTGTTCCTTGCATTGTTATGGTGGAAAACCTGGAAGAAATCTCATAAAAACCACCCCTGTGATTGCTAGAGCTACATCGTGACTCACTCATATACCTGAGGGTCGACAGATGGACTCAATCTTGTGAACGGCACATAGAAGAAGGCTTTAGTAAGCGCACTTGCCCTAATGCTCTTTGAAGACATCAAGAGTAAGTGAAAGCCAAGCAAACAGGTTTATTAGTGACGTTCCTGAAGTCTTTATAGAAGTGGCCTGGTGATTTAACATTTGTTTTTGTTTTTTTTGTTTCAATGTACCAGTGCTTTGTTAACTCATACTTACATACTCCAGTGTTACGAGCATTGATCAAATCCAGTACCGTGCCTGTGGCCTTGCTGGTGTTCACTGTATCATAGCCTTTGAAATAGGGTCTGAAAACGCCAAAAACAATAGCAAAAATAAATGAAAAAAAATAGATTTTACTTTTGAAAGTACTCTGACAGTAAGACAAAAAATAATTCTGTTAAATAATTAGTTAAATTTATATTTTTAAAAAACTACATTTGACATCAGCAGATTGGATGTTCAGAGGTACAGACTTTATAACTGTTTGGAATTATCTCCAGGGATTTAATTCATGTATTGACTAAAAAGCAGTTATCAGCCATAATTCATTTAGCATATTCGTAAAACTAGAAAAGACTTAACTGATTGTTCTCTTTATGTATATTTGGATGTTTGTTCCAAGGAATAAGGTGTTTATAACAATTGAAAATAAATCAATCTTCCAGATCAATTTCATGATATTTGTTTCAAAACATTTAAAAGGAAAATTTTACACCAAGAGTTGAGAAGAGGTACTTACTTTAGAGGTATCAGCAGAGTTTTATTATGTTTGGCCAGTAAATCAAAACCTGTAACAGATGTTGATAATCGTTTGATAAATGGTATGTTCTAAAACAATTCTACTATAAAGCATGAAACTGGCATCATATTTTTATGAACTGAAAGTGTACACTTTATCCAGGGGTGCTGGTTACATGGACATGATATATCTCAGTTACTTCACCTGTACAAGTATATGGGCCAGTTTCAGAAAAATGTACTTTCCAAATTTATTTTTTGCAAAAAATCATGGTTGATTTTTATGTTCTTTTTAAAAACTTTGAAAATAAAAAAAATTCAAAGATTAAAACAATTTTGTTTTCACCGTTATCAGTAAAATTTGAGCCAAAATTTAAATAATATTAAATTCCCAAAAAACAGAGCATCAAATATGCTTTTAATACATTGAAAAAGTTCTTTTCACTCATTGGTACATGAAAAAATGTTCCTTTTTGAGATTTGTCTCTACGGTTATCATTCATTGCACTTGATTAATCAGTTAAAAACAAACATACAGAGAGCACTGATGTCATATTTGAATGTGCCAGGATAAATGAAGCCATTACTGGTTTAAGCTAGAGGCAGGGGACTTTTTTTTTTAAAGCTTTTTATAT
>JAVFBW010146609.1:0-12533 GCA_034783835.1 Mopalia ciliata
GGGGGGGGAGGGGGTATGCAAGGTTGTTTATACATGGAACTTAGGGTCACTTCATTCATTTGACGGCTTGTCAGCTCAATCAATGGCTGAAGGATGTCAACTTTGATGCTCTGGCTGATCTAATAATGACAAAATTAAGGCAGGTAATCATAAATAATGCTGCAATGAGCTTTGATTGGTTGAGAGGGACCTAGCATCTTACACTCAAGGGTTTTCACATTCATATGACAAAGGAATGTCTACTTTTCATTGTGACTTAATTACTGTGATAAGTCATGAGGAAACCTTTTCGAAACCACTGCCACTATTGCCCGAGTTGTGACCCGCGCATTACCCCCATGTCAACAAAGGGACTTGAACCACTGAGCGGACATCAAAGGAGGATCAGTTGTCTGTCTCGCTAACCACAGCTGAGGAACTGGTGCAATATGTCAGAATGTGCACATTTACAGTCAAAGGTAATGCAATAAACATCCTTGGAAAGGAGACTCTAACAAACAAAAATATCAATGATTGATTGATTGGTTGATTGGTTGGTATTTAACACCGCGCTTAAAGGTATTTCACTTAGATGATGGCCGTTTATTCCAACCAAAATGTGAAGCGCTTACATAATGTTAGAGAGTGAATTTTCCTGCGGTGCTAAGTTAAGACAGCATTGCTACTCTTCAAACAAACTGCCCTTAGCCAGAAGGCCACATGTTCAAGTCCAAAATGTTCAACAAAGTTTATCAAGAATTATTGATGTCCCAAGAATTCATTTCATGTTTTCAATACATTTGTGGAAGAAACAGCAAATCTGAACCAGTTGTCCGGGTAAGGACTTGGCTGAGTTTCACCGTACATAATCACATATTGGTATTCAGCCCATTATAATAACTGAATTTAGCTATAGTAGTAACAATACCATACTGTGGATTATATACGCTAACAAAATTTGGTGAAAAGTGAATAGCATGGTAAACATAATAAGGGTAGGTAATTGGATTCTGGTCAAATGGAGTAATATTCTTGGTGTGTTTTAGGATAAAGTAGCAGGAACATAACAGTAACGCAGGTTGCGTGGTGTCCTGAAAATTACTGAACATTATTTTCTGTCACAGGCTAACAGAATTTAGAGGAAATGCCTGAGAGTTTCACACACCTTCTCAATGTGAAATCATCCAAGAACACCCAGTAACTGAGTTGAGCAGAGGCGTCTATTTCCCCTGAGGCTACTTGTGACAATTACATCTAGTGATCGAAGACCACAATTTGAACATAAGGCTTTTGGTTTTCCACAGTTTTTGACACCACAACAACATTTATGAGTCTGGAGACTAGGTAATAAACAAGACAGCCCAAACAGGGCTTAACAAATAGCTAGACCAACATGCTCAGGACAGCCAAACAAACACAAATTAAATAACTGGTAGATAAATTTAAAAAATCAGGGAAGTTAAAGTCACTTTGTGCAGGGTTTGCAATATGTGAAATTAAGTTGTTTAATTATTTTAAAATGAAACTGTGAATTTGATCAGTTTGTTATTTAACATGTGAAATTCAGTCAATTTTGATGAGTTATTGTCAAATTTGATCGGATTGATTGGTGTTTTACTTTATATGACTGCAGTGAATTTCTACAATAAATGTCACTAGCACAATCAAGATGTGAAGCATTTCCAAAATGTTGGAAAGTTCATTTTCCTCCAGTGAGTTAATTAATATAGTATTGCTACTCTTCAAACAAACTTCTCAATTTGAGTATCTCAGAGTTATGTCCATCTTCCATCTACAGTATGTCACACTGTGTCTTCGTTCTCTACCCACAAAATATGGTAAATGTGACTAACTTTGAAGGAAGGGGAAGTAAATCTTGCTTGCATTGCTTATGTTAATTTTTTTAGCCAAATATATGAATGTCTGTTTATTCAACTGAAATGATATAGGAGTTAACAAACAGGGTGAATATTTGTTGTATCAGATCAATTGGGCAAGTTTGACCAAAACAATACTCCTAGGTAACACACTACATTACGTACATGTAAAGCTAAAATCTTGGAAAGGTGATTTTTTCTTTCAAATATATTATTATTCTCTTTAAATGGTGGACTAGTTTGGAAAAATTCTTCTAAGGTGATAATTTAACACAGACTTATAAATTGATAAAAATAAGTCATCGTTAAAAAATTTCAAGGGATATTATAAGGGTTCTTAAGTCTCACACATTCAAAAGATGGAGGTCATCAGTCGCTGAGGAATTCAGCCATACTGCATGGAGTTTTGACGGGAGATTTGTTAATTGTCTCGACACTTTGAACCTATTACAAGTATCATATTAGTTAGATCAGGGTTTGCTCTTTCTATTTTTGTCTTTTATTTTCTTCTCTTTTAACATTCTGGTTTTATAAGTCAACACAACTGGGACGAAAAACAAATAAAGCAGCTTGCTTACAATGCCCACACTGAAGGGCAAAAAGATATTTGTTTGTTTTTTATATTGATTAGGGTCATACTTAAGATTCTTTCATTCATACAAATGATACAATAGCATGCCAGGCCAATGGGTGAAGGAAACAACTCGTCCTACTCCACTGACAGCAAACAGGGACAGGACAGAACAAAAACAGGACATCAATGAAAACATCACAAAGAAACCAAAAATAAATCAGGATCATGTTGCTCCTTAGCCCTGATAGCACCAGGACGCTCCCTTCCACCGCTCTGCTCTTTACACAAGGGTATCCACTTATATGACAGATTGTCCACTTTACACAGCCTTATTACGGTGGAAAACCGAGAGGAAACCTCGTAAAAACCACCCCCGATTGCTGGAGCCACATGTGACTCGCTCATATACCTGATGGTCGAAAGGCGGACTCGAGCCCTTGAACGGTAAATCGAAGCATGTTCGGTTCTGGAAGAGCACCATAAAATATAGAGCAATGCCATCTTTCACGATTGTTTTTACTGCAATAATATTAACGAGTTATATAAAAATACATAATTTTCAATATTCTCTTGGCTTTCATAATTGTTTATTAACAGAATTCGTTATAAGTATATAAACGAAAAACATGAGGGGAAGTAATCAGATTTTGGTCAAAACAATAATATTCTTGCTTTGGAATAAAAAAGCAACAAAAAAAAACTGTTACTGGGTATCCAGAGAATAACTGAGCCTCATTTTCTTCTACAGGAAATGCCAGCCGAGTCTCACACACCTTCTCAATGTGAACTCATCCAAGAACATAGGAGTAATGACATGAAGCAGCAACTTAGTCTATTTCCCCTGAGGCTACTTGTGACAATTAGGTCTAGTGATTGAAGAGCTCCGCTTGAACATAATGTAACATGTCCAACACTGCTTTTGGCCTTCTATACTTTTTATCACTACATGGACACCAGTACATTGTCCAGTAAACAACATTTTGATTTATTGGCCAACCAGTTGCATGCAACAGATATCATCCTTGTTTATACGACAAACTAGCATTGGACATCAACTTAGAAATGAACGTGGATATTATTGAATTGCAAAATTAGAGTAATCAAATTCCAGGACTTTTAAAAAAAAATTTCAATGATAAAATTGAGGTTTGCCAGAAAATTTGTATTGCTGAACTAAAACAATGTCTTTAATTTATTCTTTAAGATTTGTCAAAAAATCGTTGAAATCTCTTAGAGGAAAAAGTACAGTCAGCCTTATGAACAGTGTTTTTTAAAACTTGATTTAACATTTCCCTGTATTTCTATGTGTTTAAAGGCCAAGTATTCATTCAGCTACTCATCATTATCAATGTATTCTTCACACAAAAAAACGCTTTTTATTAGTGTAAGCCGAAAATCCATATTCCTCCATAGCTAAGTAAAGCAGTATGTCTATTTAAGAAATAAACTGAACTCAGCAGGGGTACCAAAACACAATAAATGTTAAAAGCCTACTTTACTAAACTCAGATAAAACATACTCATTTAAATATATAACTAACTCCAGGGAATGATTAGTGGAACTGCTTTAAATTTAATTTGCTGATAGCTTATTTTCACACCATCATTATCATCTGTCTCTAATCGTCTTTAAGTGGCCATTTATTTATGACAAATCTTTCCAAACAACTGGAATAGGCAGGAAAAGACTTCAGAAAGGCAGATAAATTTATTTTCACTTTCAACTGATTGCTTCATTTACTTGATACGGTCTAAATCCATGAAAGGGCTCAAGGCATTTTTAAGTATCCAATAGACAACTCTAATCACCACAGATTTTACACACATTGACAAACAAAACTGTTTTGGTATTCTTCACCAGATAGATTTCATTCCAGGGATATCAACGTTTGTAATATAAGAACCTGAACAACAGCAGACTTGTTTTCGTCCAGATCTAATCAAGACATAATTAACTAACGTTGTCATGACTGTCATTGTCCCATCCAGAAATAAACAATCTAAACGTGCTTTAATAAGACTTTACATTTCTTTGTTTATTTGCTGGCTTAGCATCTTACTCAAGGGTATTTCCCTTATATGACGACAGATTGTCCACTTCAAACTGCACCTAGCCGTATTATGGTGGAAAACCAAGAGGAAAAAACCTTGACAAAACCACCCCTGATTGCTGGAGCCACAACATGTACCTGATGGTCGACAAGGGGACTCGATCCCATGAACGGTACATCGATAAAGCTTTACAAGATATTACATGTACCTATATTGAGAGTCAAATTTAGCTTTATTCAAAGATTGATTGGTGTTTACCACCAAGCTCAAGGTATTACATTTGTTTGTTTGTTTGATTGAGATTTTGCATCGTACTGAAAGGTGTTTTCCTCATATGACACCGGGTTGTCCATTTCACACTGTGCCTTTGTTAAATACATGTAGAGTGGAAAACCAGGAGGAAACCTTGTAGAAACCACCTCCTCAATAGCCAGAGCCACATCATGTGACTTACCCATATACCTTATGGCTGACAGACTGAATTGAGCCTGTGAACTGTACAGGGAAGTAAGATTAGTAGATGACAACAGTTACCACTAAACCACCGCCCTGCATAGGGTCACTTTACTTATATAATACTGGTGTAAAATAAAGAAAAACACATCCGTGAAATTTTAAAACTTTTATTCCGTTGAAAAATAACCATTTCTCCATTGCTAGGTAAAGACAGTATGAATAATTGTTTTTTGTTTGTTTGGTGTTTAATGTTGACTCAAGGGTATTTCACTTATAGGATGACAGATTTTCCACTTTACACTGATTCTTGCCTACCTATGGTAGAAAACCAGGAGGAAACCTCGTAAAAACCACCCTCGCGATTGTCTGTGTGACACTTGTATGTCTCATATAGGCAACAGTTGGACTCGATTCCATGAACTGTACATTGAAGTGAAGTTTGTAAGTGCACTCGTTAATCATTTAGTCACGGCCACGGGTCAGTATGAATAAGCTTCAGATTTAAGACATAGGATGACTTTAATCAAAGAAACATGCAATGTTTGTTTGTTTGTTTGATTGGAGTTTAACATCGTACTCAAGGGTATTTCACTTATATGACGACGGATTGTCCACTTCATACTGTACACAGCCTTAAACCAGGAGGAAACCACGTAAAAACCACCCCCGCAATTGCCAGAGCCACAACATGTGACTCGCTTATATACCTGATGGTCGAAAGGCAGACTCCAACCGGTGAACAGTAAATCGAATCATGTTCAGTTCAGGCAGCGCACTCGCTACCACTGAGCCACGGCCGGGCGAAACAGGCCATGAGATGCAAAGACATCTTATTACTCTAAGCAGTATACAATTCTGTAGCAATGTCAAATTAGTGTGATAATGATGAATAATGATGACATTGGAATCTTCCTGAGGAGCAGATACTTTATACAATGTTTGTCTTCAAACAACCGATGAACATTCTTTGATATCACAAATCCAAATTCTCACCAGTAATAATCTAATAAAATTATCATATCTGGTTACCATTTGTCTTGATATTAAATTAACCAGAAATATGTTATCATTTGACATTTAAACAGTCTTCTCTTCTGACAATAATCCAGGTCCAAGCAAAAACCTGGTATCTATTGGAATATGGTCCATTAATGCTAATTCTTTTGAAATCTAGAATACTGTTGTTTTATCATTATATCCACCATTGACCCGTTCAATGTATTCTTCATTGATCTCAAATATTGGCCTGGGAGTAGTACCATTCTTTGAGATGACAGAATTAAATATTTTAGGACTTTTCTTCCACAATATCCAATCAGAAAAAGGACAAAACTTTCAATTGCCTTTAAGACAAAGTGTAAGATAAGGATTAGGAATTTGTTTTGTTTGTTAGGGTTTAATATCACACTCAAGGGTATTTCACTTACTTGAAAACTGATAGTCCACACTGATCAATACCTTAATAAAGTGGAAAAAATACTGAGAGGAAGCCATGTAAAAATACCCAGCAAAAGCCAGCCATATTGTGTGACTCATTCATATATCTGATTGCCTACAAGCGGATTCAAACTCGTGGACAATACATCAAAGGGGAATTAGTAAGCAGACACGCCTACCCACTTGGCCATGGATGGCTTAAGAAATAACATGAATTTTGTTGAGATGCTAGGCATTAGACTGAACATAAAGCTAGTTGAAATTCAAGTACGCTGATACATCAAAACAAATGTTGAATTCCACTTATTCCAGAACTGTTTTTATAAGCAATACAAACCACTATAAACCATGTTTTTTTATTCAAGACAGCTAAAAGCACTCCCATATATCAAACAGCACCCAGTAATCCTCTGCTGTTCTAAAAAAGCTATAGGATTAAAATCGGCTCATATCTCAGCCTCTAATGAGAATTCCTGCAATATTACTGTGGGGGTATCACCAATAATGGCTATTTTTTAACTCCTTATAAAACAACACCTCAGGAATCTTGGAATGGAAATAAAAACCAACATGAATAGAAACCAAAAGCAGAAAAAACGAAAAAGAAAGCAGCATTTTTTTTATGTAAAATTAACTGATGCCGTACAAATATATCAGAGTTGTTTAAAAATGACATTGGATTAACAGATCCTTTTCATTTATACTAGAAGGGGATCTTCTACACCTAACATCTTGGAATTATTAGCAGCGTTTTAGCTAGGATTGGAAATCTGCCAGTCACAAATCTCTCTTTTGAGAAATTTTGCCTGTCCAAATTTTCAATATTCCTATGAAAATTATTGAAACTAAAATTCAGCATTTCTCCATGTACCTGTCATAATAACAATTTTAAAATCTGCTGGTCTCAAATGACAGTCGGAGGGGTCTCCAGCGAAGACTAAGCTCAAAAGTTTCAACAACAGTGGATGTGGTGTTTGTTTGGTTGATATCATACTGTTTATTTAGACAATATTGTATTTGGCCATCAAGTTTGTCTGAAATCTAATGAACTCGAACTAAGGATATTTTGCCCTTGACAGTCACGCTGACAATATACATTGTAACAGGTAATTCACATTTGATGGCCGAGTTAATGCGGGTATTGACTATCAAGGTATACCTCCATCACAAAGTCTCCATCTATCACCAATCAATCATCTCTGGTAACAAACAACTGTTGTTAAGAATATTTAAAGTATATTGAGAACATGAAATACGAAGGCACAGTAAGGTGTAATCTGTTAATTCAATCTATATGGAAATAAAGAAATATTTGTAGTTGGTAACACATCTTTTCTGCACTTAAAGGCAGAGCCAGTTGATTGCTGTGCGTTTAATAAACTATTTGAAATATACTTCAATTATACTGCCCTTAGCTGTATGGCTGGAGCAAACTGAAGACAAAATGTGATAACAGATACTGACAATACTGACAAATATGCCCTGCTGTTTTTTTTAAAAAATAAATTTGGTCCCCAACCTTAATTCTTATCTAAATCTCAAATTTATAGAGCCTCTTGAATTCCTGCCGCTCAGTATTATTGTGGTCCCATTTTGGGCCATTTGTGCCACCCACATGCCATATGCTTTTGACAGTATAGATTTGTACATAACGGTTCCCTTGGCAATTTGTTAGAGTGTCATGCTCTTGTCCAATTTCGGAACACTGTCAAGAGTGATAGATAGAGACACAGATATATGGAGGACACAGATATATGGTAGGTTTTTGTGGCCATAAAGCTATTGCTGCTTTTCTAACAGTTTATAGTTAGAAGGGATATTCCTGTTTATGAAACTCATCTGTATGAAAACGCCCTGTCTGGTCTTTGTTTGTTGCCAGTAGTTGCAAGGGTGATTTCCTTCAACCATTGGGCTGGCAAGCCCTCATGAGAGTGACATAACCTTAAGTAAGGCATTAAACCCCAATCCATCCAACAAGTAAACAAACTAACAGTAGGCCCTATATATCATTGTAAGTGTGTTGGACTGCTGATTTCCTTTTGTTTACTGCTCACAAGTTCAAGTCCCCTACTGGACCTGAGGTCTATGCAAGTCCCATGAGGTCTACAGCATTCACATTTGTGATTGTTCTCCTTGTCCCGCTGGCTCTACTGTTTGTTTGGGGTTGAATGACGTACTCAAGGATATTTCACTTAAATAACGGATTGTCCACTAGCATCATTACGATGGAAACCTGGTATCCACCACCACCCATATTTGCTTGAAGTGCAAATTAAATCTAAAACACTATCAGAAAACATCATGCCATGTTGTAGGTCTATCTATTACCCTGTGTTAGAAGTTTAACATGGTGGAAGTGGCTAATCATCTTTTGAGTAACCAGTCCCTGGTTATCAACAATAGCAAGTAAGTTAGATAATTGAATGATTGATGATTCAAGGGCACTTCACTTATATGGGGGGCAGTGTTACTGACACCAGTACAACCATAAAATGTAGAATGTTTTGATACAGCTACTCTCCAAACAAACTGGCCTTTATAGCCAGAGGGCAGGAAAAGAAATAAGTTAGCAATCAGTTGACATCTAATAAAATGAAAAACTCTTTGGTACGACATTAAACACCAGTCCAACAAGGAAGATGGACATTAAATTATCACCAATAATCATATTTATAACTTCTCACCTAACACCATTTCCATGTCTCATCAGGTTATTAAATTGTGAATTTTTTTACATCCTACCTTCGTTATAATCATCTACACTTAATAAAGACCCAGGAAAGGTACACTTTGATAAGAGTTACACTTTCCAGGCTTCAACACGTCTCAGCAGAATTCTGTAAGTTCCTGGCATTGACATCACCTTTCTTTCAAGGCGTAACTCAGATATTTCTAGAGAAAATTATTTTAGACTGTGTGTTGAAAAGAATATTAAGTCAGCACAAATCTATTGATTGCTAACGAATAGAAACCCCACATCTGTACATTAGTTGTCAAGGTCAAAGGATAGTTTGTTGGTTTGTTTGATTGGTTGGGGTTTAACATCATACTCAACAGTATTTCACTTATATGACCACTTCACACTGTGCCTTGCTTTATAATGGTGTAACACCAAGAGGAAACCTCATAAAAACCAGCACTGCGATTGCCGAGCCCCATCCTGTGACTCGCTCGTATACCTTTAATATGGTCAACAGACGGACATGATCCAGTGAAGGGTAAATTGGAGCAGGATTAGGAAGTGCGCACGCTACCACTAAGCCACGGCTGTCGGCCTTCATGGTCAAAGGACGATACTAAATAGTAACCACATTGTACTGGGCAAGGGTTCAATTCACTTTCAAGGTCTTAACTTTTATGGCTTAAATAATTAAATTAAAAAAAAAACAAAACACTTTTAACTTCTTATCGAACTTCATACAAGTAATAAGATTAAACTGCGGTGATAGTAAAAAAAAATTTGAGTGAAAAAAAACACCACCAAGTAAGGTGGTTTGGTCGTATAATGAATTTATCAATGTTTTGTACAGGTATGGTCATAATTGAAGGCTAGTTGCAATTTGTTAAGCCAGATCATCTGATTGATTGATTGGTGTTTAATGCCGTGCTTGAGGGTATTGCACGGCTGTGTACTTCCATACAGTTAACAACAGCCAGATCATCTTCATTGACAACATCACATTATTGGGTAAAAAGTAACCAAGAAAAGAAAAATATTGATTTTCCTGTCAAATGTCTTGAGGAAATAGCAACAAGTAGGCCAAATCTTAATATACAGACTCTGAGAATAGCTGTTGCCAACAAAACAGAAAGACCAGCCACTAATTCCTGGTGACATCTGACAGTAATTGACAGGGAAGGGAGCCGATGGAAAAACATGAAGAAAACCAGAGAACTTATTTTAATAATTATTACGAACTTCTTAAATCTGAAAGTATTGTCCTTAACATTATTTTAATTTTTAGTATTTCTGCACTCTAAGATGCATCATGGGCTACATTCATAAACGAAGAACAATTAGCAATATTTTGCTGTTCATCTTTTACGACTAAGATAGTGCTGTTGATAAAATAAAGAATAAATGTTAACAGAGGCATTATTAATGGCATAAAATCAATTCCACTGATGAACATTAATGTCAATATAAGTATGCATGTAATGGAAACAGCCTGTTAGCAGCAAAGACAAACTGTGAAGGATGTCCCCAAACTACATTTTAGCGTTGAACTAGAGAAGTAACCTATCTGAGGACACCATATAACTGTTCAAACTGATAATATCATGTAAGTAGCTCAATATGAAATAAATTGCTAACACCAGAAAAAAAATGCTAATAGTGAATTAGAGATAGACCTTCAACACAATGTGATATCCTGTAATAGCAGATTAAATTTAATAGAGCTTTTAGGAACCAGGCCATAATCTCTAGTTTATATACCAGAAGGAAAAAAAAAACATTACTAATTGGCTTGTTTGATTGGTTAGGCTTTTATATAATGATAAACTAAAGTTTATTCCCGGATGTTACTGTGAGCTACATTGTAAGATTGAAGGAAATTTGGATGCCACTGTAAACACAGGCAAGAGAGCAAAAATTCTTCAGTACCCAATAGATTGACAAGTTTCCCATCATATCTGAAAGCAGGAAGCTACCTGTCCCTCCTATGCTTTCATAAACATGTTTACATATAGGGACTGCGTTTGAGTTACATTGGAAATCTTTGGAAACCTGCCCTTTCGTCATGGTAATGTGTATCTGGAGATAGCTTTGTTTGCTTGATTGGGGTTTAACGTCTTATACAAGGGTATTTCACTTATATGACGACCTGTTGTCCAGTTCACACTATTCCTTGCCTAATTACAGTGGAAACAGTGGCCTGATTTGTATCTGGCGAAAGGTTTTTTTGTTTGATTGGGGTTTTTATGTCATACTGAAGGGTATATATGACAAAATTCTGGGGAAAGAAACATTGATCCTTAAGTTATGGATTAAAATTGAAGGTTTGCCGTTCTCAATACTCTCAGGTTTTTATTGCTATTGTTTAAAACAACATACCAAGAAGAGAAAATGATTGAAGTAGCGGCACATGTATTTGCTATTGCTTCAACGTATAGAGACTTACTGTTTACATTACCTTAAAAACTGAAAGGTTGGTAAACTAAAAGAGTACACTACAGTAACAAAATATAATGTGTTTGTCTACAGTCTAGTCGTCTATTGTTAGAATTGCTTTTGAACACAACATTGCAGTTCAATGTTATTATGCTCCATTATAGAGATAATGAGATTATTAGAGCACACTGTGAATGGCGGACACGTTGTGAGGATGATCATGTGAGTATTGCCAATGTGTGTCCAGCTTTACCCTGATGATATCACAGGACAATGGAAGTTCCTGGATTGAAAGGTTTGCCGTCTGTGTACTTTAACAGAAATTGTAAAGCACAGATAATTTGCCATAGTTAGGTGAACTTGTACTCAGGGAACTCACTGAAAATGATTTACAAATATTTTAACATCAAAAGGTATTACACGAAATTCCTAGTTCAATAGCATTGTCACACGTAGTAATTATAATCTGCATTTTATTCATGATATCCCAAGAAAAAATGTTTACAGATTTGGGTTTGATTTTTGCAGATTTCAGAACAATGAACACAAGTCTCCAAGACTTTCAGCTTATAAGAGGAGTCTCCATAAATTGTAATGTGTATACTTGTATGTTCCGTTTTTATGATTCATGGTTCAGGTTTAACATACTTGAGGGAATTTCACTTGTCTCATATGACAACAGGGCATTCATGTTGCCAGTAGCTCTGGGAAAAACTAGGGCCTTCATGTTGCCAGTAGCTTTGAGAAAAGCCAGGGCTTTCATGTTGCCAGTAGCTCTGAGAAAAACCAGGGCCTTCATGTTGCCAGTAGCTCTGAGAAAAGCCAGGGCCTTCATGTTGCCAGTAGCTCAGAGAAAAACCAAGGCCTTAATGTTGCCAGTAGCTCTGAGAAAAACCAGGGCCTTCATGTTGCCAGTAGTTCTGAGAAAAAACAGGGCCTTCATGTTGCCAGTAGCTCTGAAAAAAACCCAGGGCATTCATGTTACCAGTAGCTCTGAGAAAAACCAGGGGTTTCATGTTGCCAGTAGCTCTGAGAAAAACCAGGGC
>JAVFBW010146620.1:0-12531 GCA_034783835.1 Mopalia ciliata
ATGTCCTTACACCACCTCTTTTGAGTATCCTGTCTTGTCATTGATTTTTGCCAGTTACCTTGAAGGGGGTTTCTTGTACCTGCTGTGCTGGTCCGCGGTCATATATAAGTAAAATAGCCTCAGGAACGGGGGTATCTTTGCAACTTGAATCTTCCTAACATTTAGAAATAGCAAAACGATACCATGATTCGGGACTTCCTCTTCCAATATATAACAATTGCTTGGCCTTACCTTGACATAAACCATCTCATTTTCTGCCTTAGAACCTTTTGGGTTAGACCGACCCATGGAAGCCACTCGACGTCCATTTTTATATCAAAATCAATCATTTCTCCGCAGTAACACACTCGCATAAAAATGGCTTCCGCGGTAATTAGGTCATAAGAATTCAACCTTATATGTATTCAGAGGCCTGCCGTATTTCTGAATTTTTCATAGTGTCTCTACGTCGCCGTTTCTCTTTATACTGTATAGTTTATAAGATACGTAGTCGCTTCTAGTACAGGTGTAATCCTAAAAACGAAAACATAAATCAAAACAATTGTCTTAAAATATGCAACCGGTTGAAATATATACAGTGATTTCTCTCCGTTTACAGCGGTTATCAGAAGGCTGCGTCAGCACCTGTTACGTACCGCAAAGGTTCCAATAAAAAGATCGACAGAGCTCCACTAACAACCAAAGATAAGGACCCCTCTCCGTTACCTGGCGGCGGCGATGATCATTTCTTCTACGACGAGCCCCCGAGGTAATTGTGAGCAGAAAGGGTAACGTTTGAGGCAGAAAGTCAATCTCTTACGAAAACTAAAAGCGCCTCAGTATGAAAAAAAAAAATATATATATATATATATATATATCACCTATGCAGGGAACAATCTTGCATTCGCAATTATAAAGCCGATTAAATAAAAACTGTTTAGCTGGCAAAATAAATGAGGATAATATTTCCAGATTTTCTGATATTGATGATTTTAAACTGCATAGGAACTATCATTTGATAAGGGCGATGATTTTCTCAATGCCACTAGGCTTTACAGTTTGATTGTGAATTGTTTTGGTGAATTAAAAGAAAATCTAATAAATTCATGGTAAAAGGTAAAAATGATGGAGCACACAGTATAGATACACACTGAATTTCTAGCTTTGGCCGTTAAGCTACAACAAAAGCTTCAAAATTCCGAAATTAAAATTCAGTAACTAATTAAAATTGATCATTGGATTTGAATCCAAACATTTCATTTCAGACAGAAAAAAGTTCAGTCCTCAATAACTTTGGTTGTCAAAAAATGTATTAATTCCCGCTTACGGGTGCTACAAAGTAGAGTAGCTAAGGCTCTAATAAAAACACAAACAAGACAGATTGTATTACAATATTTCTGTTAATTTAAAAAGTTTGATAAAAAGGTCTATTTCACGAAAGCCATTGTCACTGTATTCACAATAGGGTTAAAATAACCTGACCCATTGCATTAAATTTTATATTTTATCTGAATTGTAATTTTATTCATATTTATACATTTTTTACCTTTTTCTATTTTTAATTCTGTTAAAAAGTGTTAATTATATATTATGTTATTAATAACGTTTAAATCGCTTCGCTTTTCGGTAAAAGATTCCTGTCTTTAATTGAACTGTTTACATCCGTATCTTTATATAATAATTTTTCTGCAGGAAGTTGGATCCTTCAGCCCTGAAAACGTTTGGAAAACGTCCAGCACCATTGCTTCAGCAAGCGGATCTTTCTGAGCAGGCTTCACTTGACGGCGACAACACCTCAGCAAAAGACGGTGGGGAAGATGATTTCTTCTATGATGAAATCTTTGGGACTTCCGCGTTCACGGATGAGAATACCAAAGCATCCATCAAAGAGTTATCTTCTCCAACAAGTGAAGAGTTACCGGACTTGATTTTCCGGGATGAATTTGATTTTGATGACGACGATCCTTTTGGTTGACCTCAAAACCATCAGAGCGAGACAAAGACTTTGTGATTGGACTTACTGATGGCTCTGTGGTGGTGTATCCCGTTTGGGGAATTAAGAATTTCATAAGATTGCGTGTGCAGATAAATATTGGAATGGACCTTCTCTGTTAAAAAGAGATGTCCTTAAAGAAAACTTATGTAATAGGCCTAATAACCAACGACTTGAACGCTGACAGATTTTATTTACACCCTTAACCGGAAGGAACATTGGTTAAAGAGTTGCCCATATGGCAACAATAAATAATACCAAGCAAATCGACAAATGACAAACTTTCATTCACCCTAATTAACCCTTAATTAATATGTCTTATTCCATTTGACAGTTCGAGTATACGAATATATTAGGAATTTGTATATATAAAAAAGAAATACACAATTAAAATCATATTTTACCATATACTATACAGACATAACGCATATTAAAGATAAAACTTTAAAAAGAATTGTAAAATTAGACAAAAAGATGTATACTCTATTTCATTGTTCATGTATTACGGCAGTAATGATACGGTCCTCTTTATCACTAATTTGTTTTGACATATTCACCTACATAAACGGATAACGTTAATATTTTGAGACATTTTCTCCCGAATCCAATAAAAACATTTTTACAATAGCGCAACTGTGATTAGCAACACTGCATTCCTTCTCACTTCGTATTTTGGTTCGCCCTGCTTGTGGAGTAGAGGTGGGACAAACAGCTATTGACGGCTGATCATGTTGACATCCCAAAAAGACTTATTATCAACATATTAGACGTACAAAATATAATTGTCTCACTGGTAAAAAATATTATTATCTTCAAAATATTGATTTTTGGAGAGAATCGAAAACTTTTGACCCTCGTCCAGGCTGTGTTATTGTAGCAATAATATCAGGGGATGCAATCGACTAAAGCGCCTAACGAACTCCTTCACGCTTGTCCGTGTCAATATTTTATTCCATTATTTTGTGTATATATTCCATTGTTATGACGCTTATATGTGTTGTTAATCACAATTCCAATTACAGGGCTGGAGGTTGAAATTTCCGTAGACATAATAGTTACAGAATGAACAAATACCATTAAATGGTTGGTTTTTGTTTATCATGACACTAAGATATTTGACCTTTTTGACGGTTACGTACTCCTACTGTAAATACCAACAGTATATAACAACAAAATTAAAAGTGTTTTATATTTTGTTTTGTTAATTTAACGCAGTACTATATATTTACACATACGTCCCTATAACAGAGAGTTTCTATGGTGGACGAGAGTTACTCTACTCTCGTACGCTATGCCAGTTCATCTTGCATTAATTCCCGCCAATATTTGGGGCGACGTATGTCACAGCCCAGCAATTAAACGAAGTGCAAAACGGGATGTCCTGGGTGTATCTTTAGAGTCAATATCTCGACGTAGGAAGTAGAATCGATTATATTTTAGATGTTGTGTATTAAATGAAACGAGATTAACCAATCAGATGTCTGAGAAGACCAGTGTTGGGTTCTAGCCATCAGGACAGAAAATCTATAGAAAAAACTGGACATACTTCTCGATTTCTGGGAAATAACGTTTGATTCACTGCAATTAACCTAAAAAGAGACAATCAACAGCAATATTAAAGCTGATTTAATGGATTGATTTGTGATCTGATATTTTTATATCCACAGTCAAAGAACTAGGTTTTACTCCTGTATTTAGAAGTTGTAGCATTAACATACATCTAACAAGGTTTGGATTCTCAACTTCTTTGGTTTTTTTTTATGTATAACCAGAAGTTTATTAACTAGAAGTATGCAAATGCCATATAGATAAGCTAACCGGCATTGGGGACCTAGCAACTTTAAAAATGATACATTATGGGAAACCTATGTCGTTCCTCGATCATAATATTGCTTTCTAAACGAAACACATTTACCCAGTGCAATATGTGACTGTTACACTGACTATACCCGGCAACTAAATCGACACATATTTAGCCAGCGTTCCGAGCGAAAACAATTGATATACACAGTGGCTGATCAGGGCCGAAATTACCCAGAGTTCCTCACAACTAATAAAGTCACTTGTCTGAAATGTGACGTCACCGTTTCTTGCTGGTGTATAATGCCGGGGACATTACTATACGCCAGTTACATACTTCTAGTAAATAGACGTCTGGTATAACAAAGCTTCGATGCAGCGCCGATTTATAGCTGAGGATTGATGACCATTACGCTTCGAAATGGTGCTGGTATATTCACCGAAGCATTCCAAAATCCAAAAGATGACAATAAATTTTTCATTTAAAGGCAAAATTGTTTTTTGAAATTTTAAACCCTGAAAAAATTGTGTTTTTTTTAGTGTTGTTTCATTTTTTACAAATCACACATCGCTGTTTTTTTATGATTATATATTTTTGCCATGAATATTGAGTCATATGTTTTAGAAATAATATATTCACCTGTGAATTGCCCAGAATCTTGTTAGATATCATTGAAAAATTGGGCAGGTGCATTTTTGCGCTTTCGAAACTAATACAAATATGACACATCAAATATCCAGTAAGTTTTCTTTTTTCTGAGTGTTAGCAGCTAGGACTAGAAATCAAACCCAATTCAATTTCGATTCTGATCGCGGACACATATCTTTTAGACATGTTTCATTACGAATGCCACCTCACTAACTATGTCCCCTGAAGCAGAGTAAACTATATACTATCGTTAGACTGCCGTGCATATTTATGTCCCTTGGCCGCCAAGAAAACCCTACACAGATGATAGGGTTCGTTGGGGAACATCCTGTGCTGTATGATGTTATGTTTAGTGCTAGAATTGGGTGCCAACGATGACGAACATGGTTTCGCTTATGCACATATGGGAATATTTCAGTTTTTCCGCGATGACCTATATGTTCCCTCGACGAAACAGAGGGTATACCCTTTACGTTTAAATTTTGATGTCGTTGTTATGAAATTGTCTAGGTTTTACGGCCGGTGGTTTTCATAAGTTAAGCTACATGTGGATTTAGGTGTAAATTGTAGTCCATATTATCCCTGTACTGCAGGTTAAACAAGAAACAATTAAACTTCAGACAAATATTATATTTTGGTTTAAACTTGTTTATTGTACAAAGTCACATTAAGTACAAGACTTATTTCGTGGCTTGTTTTCATGAGATTATAACAAGTTGGTACATTCATAGTAATATATCATGATAACATTGGACAAAAGGATATAATAATAAAGGAACCATGGGTGATTGGTTGTATAAATACTTGCAAATAAAGTGATATACATTATGAGTATTGCCAAAATAAAGCGCTGTACGACTGTTGAAAAAGATCGAGTCGCAGTGGACATAGGCCTACATTACTCGGACGGGGCTGGTCTTAGCTAAAGCGATCTGTTGCTGAAAGGTATCTATGTACAATTTTCATAATTTGTTTATAAATAAGTGCTGACTGATAGTTGTGAATCGCCTAAAAGAAGTGTAGTAAATGTTCTAGGTTCAGTCAAATGTAAATCAGACAGACACTGAAGCATGTCCTGCCTCTGGATATTAAATTTTGGACACTCAAGTAAATAATGTGTCGCATTTTCGTCGTTGTGGCCACATGCGCATCTAGGAGAGTCGGAAAGGAAGTTTGCGTATAAGTCCCCATTCAGACAGCTACAACCGTTCCGTAGTCTGCATAGGTTAACATTATCAGTGCGCAAGCCGAGGTAATACCAATTTTGTTATATTAGGTATTTGAAGAAAATCGTATATTGTTTTAAATACAGTAGTATCTAGCAAGATTACCAAATAAAAATAAGTCTTGTACTTAATGTGACTTTGTACAATAAACAAGTTTAAACCAAATAAAATAAATTCATTGTCCCCAATGAGCTACCGGTACGGTACTTAGACGCCGAACATTGATATTTAATAACATTTCCAATTAAAACAATTTATTTCTTCCACTTCGCCATTTATTTATCGATATTTTTATTCATTTGTAATCGGAATTTGAAAAAATGTGGGGTGACACGTCGTTAATATTAACATAAACTTGTTTGTTGGTTACATTTTTACAAAATGTAGTCTACCAATGCCTTTATCACATGTTCGATCAAAATAAACATTAGTTATAAAGGGAAATAACTCTTGAATTCATACGTGCTTCTTTTAAATTTTTATAGTTACGTCCCTTTTGTATTTCATTCGAAGGAGGTAACCCTAAGATTTTTGTAACCTGAGGAAAACTTGACATCCTTACTTCCATGGCCAAACAGGGGAGACAACTGAAATATTTTGAATTTCTGCCATGTAGCTGTTTGGTTACCTCCCTTGATAAACATTTTGTTATTGGTTTTAACTTGTTTATTGTCCAAAGTCACATTAAGTACAAGACTTATTTCGTGGCTTGTTTTCATGAGATAATAACAAGTTGGTACATACATAGTAATATATCATGATTGTACATGAGCACTCATTGGTCACCAAAATTTGACAAATTAGTGATTGAATAATGGCTCTATACAAGCTTAAATATACATGTAAGACATGAAATAAGAACTGTAATAAGGCAATAAGCAATATTAGCATTGGGTTCTAATCTAAAAGCTGAATGTATAAAAACAAAAGTAAATAAATGAAAGCCCTGGACAATTCACTTTTCTACAGTGTATGTATGTACTTGTACAATTGACTGGGTTATGGAAGCACTGTTTATGTGATTCTTAAAGATGATGTTGGAAAAGATTTGGTTTAGGGATAAGGAAAGAGGACAGAGATATTGTATTTATATCTACCAATTGATGTCTACGCATTCCATTCAACATAGCAGCTATAAACCTTTGTCCTTTTGTTAAAGTTTCCTGAAACAAGACATTGATTGGTAACCCTTTTGAAATAATATCCAAATAGGACGAAATGTTCCCAGAATGTTGGTAAAAAATAGGTCCATCATTGTAAAATCTTTTTCTTTTTATATACCTGACGGTTCATTCCCAGGATAATATGTAACAAAATATCTAATATTATCAACGTCGGACACAATATTTTTTCACCTAACTGATACAAACAACCAATGCCATTTTTTTTGCTGTGAACACTTATTTTGCTGCGTTGTACAAAGAAAAGAAAATATTTGGACAAAAACCAGTTCCTTGACCGACACACAGTGTAATGATAAAGATTTAAAATGAATGAAAAAAATGTTTAGCGTTATTCTTAAGTGGTTCAATTTCAGTTTTATTTATTTATTTGATAAAGTCGTCTATAATATATAAGGTTATTGGATAGTAGGACTCTGTATTGAAACATTGTGATAATTTGGTATATAAATTATTGTGCATGAATGGTCTATTATACAATAGTAATTATTGGTGATTTTATGTAAGAAATTATCAGCAATGTCTTCTCTTTTATCATAAGAATTTTCTTTACCTATTATCATATCACATCTTAAAATCATAACCACCTATGTACAAAAAATGATATTTTGAGAAAATCTATCTAATTTTATATCTTTAATCTTATTATCTTTCTGATTGTTGTTTCAGAACTGTCAAAGTTAATGTGTTCATTTGACCCCTGGGTGGGTAATAAGCTAAATATATGTAAATATATTTTGTTTTAATAAATAAAGAGAGAAAAATTGTCTTGCCTCCACTGGGAATCAAACCCAGGACCTTTGGGTTAAAGGCCAATTTTTATAGATTTTGGGGGATTCTGGGGAAAAAACGAGGTGTGCAGAGTTTGGTTGGGTAACACGTATTAAAATAATGTATTTTAATTATCGAGATAAAGAACTTGGTGGTGGAAACTAAAGAAAAAGTTTCCTCTCCAGCCATATCCTGTTGTAGACGCACATGAAGGTGGAGCGTGTTACTCCCTGTCAGCCTGACCTCTGATCACCATCACACATCGAATCATGTTTATTCCCCTAAGCCCTCAAAGACAAGGATTATAAGATTTAATATGTGTTGTTTATTATAGTTATCACCAGGGCGCTAATGCAAACAAACACCGACATTACCTACATGTACTTATCAAATAAATGTACAAATCCCAAAAAGACATAACAATAAATTAATAAACTGTAAACCCAGGTATCTTCATTGACTGTTATATCCCTAACAGAACATTGGTGGACATGCCATGTTAGATTTAGCCCAAACTTTTACAATAATTAGTCAAATTATAGTTAATTTAAGGTTACATGTAAGGTTAATCTCTGCCATCTCTATAGGATAACAATAAAGTAAGGAATAGTTTTTATTGTTTTTTACGGGAACATGCAGATTAAATGCAAAATACATTTAAACCATGCAGTTTACCCATTCAGATGCAAAATGAAAAATCACACTAAACACTCACATATTACGGATTGCAACACTTTTTGCCACACCACAGCAAACCTGAGCAAATTTTCACAACTGTTAAGTTTGAAGTTTTGACATTATTTATAGCCCTGGTTTTTATTGTTAAAAGTTGTTTCATTAAGAAATAATCAAATTATCTGTAGCTGTCTTCTTTAATTGATAGATCAGATTAATAGATCAGCTTATATCAGGTGATCAGATTTCTCCTATTATATTGTGTTTTCATGGATGATTGGAAAATAATGCTTCATTCATATGTAATTCTATTTTATTTGTAAAATTAAAATTGTGTTCTATGTTTATTTGTTGATTTGGACAAAAATAAAGGTTGATTTGTTTACATTTACCTTTAATTATATCTTTGCATATTGTTTTAGGAGGTATTGGATTTTAAACAAACTTAATTATTAAAGTTTATGAAAAAGACTTGTTCATAACCCTACCTTGGTCATTGATTAGTGTGGTATGCCATATCTGGGATTATTTGATTTTTTAAGAAGGTTTAGTTGTGATGAGTGTGGAAAACAGGCATAGATCCTGACATTGTGAGCATGAAATTTGTATCTTCAAAATTATAATAATATAAAGGGCTTTTAAATTTTTTAAAATAATAGACATATAATAATATAAAGTTATGTTAAAAAAAGTTGAATGTTCTTTAAGGCGAAATAAACGTCTTTATAAATCAACAAACAGAAATAACAAATAAAAAAATAACTTTTAACTTAAAAAAGCTGAACGGAAAAACTGAGTTCAGTTGGCCTTACTGGTTTGTGAGATCTCATAGTGAAGAGATTAGCCATTAACGTAGAGAAGCCGGGAGCCAGACAACTCTGGGCAATAAACCCTAGTTTGAGTTCAGCTATACACACAGCATCATCCCCACGCTTCCAATCCCAGCTGGGGATGTTCAGTAGATATGCCTACAAATACAAGAAAAACACATGGTCAAAGAATGTGCTTGTGCGCTTGTTTTTGGTCAGTATTTTTTTTTGCAAAAAATAAAGGATATATCAATCCTAAGGCATTGGTAAAGTAAGAGCGTATATGTTGATTGGACTATACCTTATTGTGATATTGCATGAGTTGAACAATAACTTTGATTTCAGCGTGATAGTTTTTGATTGAGATAACCCTCATAATGTTTGCAGCATCTTCCTGATCTGGGTCATCACAGTATTTATTAGCAAGGACCAAACATGCATCAGCATCACGAATCTGAAAAATCAATATCATTATTAGATTTTAAACTTCAAAACAAAGTTTTAAATGTACCTAAGAGAGATAGTCATATATTGTTAATAACAGCTTAAAAATGTGCACAATACAAATCAGCATTAATAGAGAAAGGCTGTAACAAAGATGTAGGGTAGATCAGACTTGTCTCCCTTGGTACAGAGTCAGCGAATATAGACTAACTAACACATTATATATTGGTAATTCAAATGTTTTCATTAAGTCTAAAAAACAATATCAGTTCCTTAAAACCATTTTAGCTTCAGTTCATTCTAAGCCCTTGATGACGACACTTACGATATAGGTTTGTCATCAAAATTGATGGCACAATTTCTTTTAGGGACAATATACCATGAAACAAATAAGGACCCAAAGCCTTATTTCATATAGTTTCATATGGGCAAGTCTAATTCTTCATTATAGAGAAACCCATTTTTGGTTGCCTTCACAAGGTTTGAAACTTGGGTCTCAAGAAATGCTTTAAATGACTGAGCAAACCAGGTTCACAAGATAAAAATACAGGTATTCTCATTGATTATTAAAGTGTTCCCTTTTACAGGAAATACCTTGACTCTCTCCAGATCATTGGCATCCATGACAGTGCCTTTGAAGAACTCCACCTGAGTGAAATGTCGCTTTAACAGCCCCTCTAGCTCTAGATCTGGTAGATGCCTGGCAATAGAAACAATCATCAGAACATACTGTTTTTTAAAAATCTACTGACAAAGAATAAAACTGTTTCATCAGCAGACATTTAAACAACATGAATTTAAATCACTAGAATTAAAATATCGTCCAATCACCGATTTTCGAACAGCACCGGTTTTCAAACATTTAATTATTGTTGTTTGTTTTTCTGTACTTTTTAGGTAAAGAATGATGTTAAAAATGAAGAGCAGTATTTCATCAATAACTGTAATAAAAGAGCACACCCAGAGGCCTATCTGAAGGTTAATTAAGACGCTCTTAAATCAGTCATGTGACTTTCTTAAGTGTTTGAAAACAGGTATACATTTAAATACATTTAAAAAAAGAAAAAAAGAAGAAATTCAAAGATCAGTCTGATTTATCTGATTGACTTCATATACTTACTTGTGAATAAAAACGATTTCTACATCGACATCTTCTCTGTCTTTATGAAGAAAATCCTTTAAAAAGTTGTGTACTGTATCATGAGTGATATGGCCACACACTATGATATGCCTACAACAGACAAGTAATAAAACCATTCATTAGCTGCTTAAAACAATACAAATGCTGCCCATAAACTCACTCTCCATACATTCCTCAAGATGTAAATTGACGAATGGATGTTTGACGATGTTCTCAAGGAGTGGAGACCAGACCAATTTTTCAGGCTTGATTTCCGGTCAACTTACCAAATAGACACATCTACATGTTGTTTCAAAATTTCCTTAAGTAAAGTTTGCCTATTTTTTTGTAGTTTTTAATTAATTTATTTTTTAATTACTTTGGTCTATTAAGTCTTGATTGTTTTATAAATTGTTACTTTGATCTTAGATACATGTAGCATAGGGTCTATTAAGATTATGACTTTGGCATGTTATGCTACAAACACAACTTCGGTTTTATATGCGAAAATGTTTGTATTTTGGTTTAGTATGCTACTACTAAAGCTATGCAAACCTTTTAACATACTTTATAATACACTGTGGCTTTGGTTTATGGTACTGTTGTGGCTTTGGTTTATGCTATTGTTATGGCTTTGGTTTATGGTACTGTTGTGGCTTTGGTTATAGTACTGTTTTGGCTTTGGTTTATGGTACTGTTGTTGCTTTGGTTATAGTCCTGTTTTGGCTTTGGTTTATGGTAGGCCTACTGTTGTGGCTTTGGTTAATGGTACTGATGACTTTGGATTATGGCACAGTTGACTTTGGTTTATGGTACTGTAGTTGCTTTGGTTTATGGTATTGTTGACTTTAGTTTATGATACTGGTGTTGTCTGGTTTATGGACCTGTGTTCATTTTGGATTATGGAACTGTTGTTGGCTTTGGTTTATGGTACTGTTGACTTTGGTTTATGGTACTGTTTTGGCTTTGGTTTATGGTACTGTTTTGGCTTTGGTTTATGGTATTGATGACTTTGGTTTATGGGTTTGTTGACTTTGGTTGATGACTTTGGTTTATGGTAGGCATACTGTTGTGGGTTTGCTTAATGGTACTGATGACTTTGGTTTTGTTTTATGGTACTGTTGACTTTAGTTTATGTTACTGCTGTGGCTTGGTTTATGGCATTGTTGACTTTAGTTTATGGACCTTAGTTTATGGGCCTTTGTTCATTTTGAATTATGGAACTGTTGTTGACTTTGGTTTATGGTACTGTTGACTTTGGTTTATGGTACTGTTGTGGCTTTGGTTTATGGTATTGTTGACTTTGGTTTATGTACCTGTGTTCATTTTGGATTATGGAACTGTTGTTGACTTTGGTTTATGGTGCTGTTGTAGCTTTGGATTGTGGAACTGTTGTAACTTTGGATTGTGGAACTGTTGTAGCTTTGGATTGTGGAACTGTTGTAGCTTTGGATTGTGGAACTGTTGAAGCTTTGGGTTGTGGAACTGTTGTAACTTTGGATTATGGAACTGTTGAAGCTTTGGTTTATGATGCAGTTATCATCATGCTTTTCTAGTTTACAATTATTATACTAATGCTATATTCTCTGTCACTCATCAACGTTGATATAGCTGTCACTTTGGTTTTCTATGGTAAGGTTGTGACTTTTGATTATGTTACTCAAGTAAACTTATTTATTACAATATTTAAATTATTGATTTGTTCGTTTTGTCTGATTGGGGTTTAACATCCTACTCAAGGGTATTTCACTTATATGACGATGTGCCGTCCCAATGGGTGAAGGAAACCACCCTCGACACCACTGGCAACAAAGACAGGACGAGACAATAACAGGACGCAATACAGACACCACAAACAGATCGACTTCCTGTTTCCCTTTAGCT
>JAVFBW010146631.1:0-12530 GCA_034783835.1 Mopalia ciliata
TAAGTTAGGCCATCATCTGATGCACAGTCATGTCTATTTCAAGAAACTATGTCCCGCGGCCGTGGCTTAGTGGTGTGCGCGTTCTAATCGTACGTCGATGTACCGTTCACAGGATCGAGTCCTCCTATCGACCATCAGGTAGGTCTATGTGAGTAAGTCACACTATGTGGCTCGGCAATCGCTTGGTGGGGAGCTTTCGTCTCGGTTTTTCTCCAAGGAACAGTGTAAAGTGGGCGTCATATAAGTGAACTACCCTAGAGTTTATTCCATGTCTCAGTCTAATAATTATTACAGGGTATGACTGGTATGAACGCACACTTCGATAGGAGTTTTGGAAAAGAATCAGCTTTGTTTTGCAAAAATAACAATTTACATATTTCGGATGTTGAGAGGTTATCTGCCAACAGCTATACATTTGTAAGCCAGGCGCTTTGCGCTACTTCATGGTTAGATCACTGTGTCCCTTCTGAACACGTTAATAGTGCTGTTACCAACATCTACATGTATATCTCTTATGATTACAATCCTCTGATCATCATCCTCTCCATGTAACATTAGAGTGGGATGATTTACCTTTTTTAGAGGACAGTTAATCCGCTTCAATCTTTAACTTTATTCAGTGGGCTAAACTGTCAAAATTAGATTTGTCGAACTATAAACAAAAAATTGAATAATATCTGTATACCTACTGAATGTATTCAATGTAATGGTCATACTTGTGCTGATCACGATGAACTGATATGCAAGTATTATAATGCCATTACTAGTGCTCTTGTGGCTGCTGGTCAGTCTTTGTTAAAACCTAAATGTTCCAAAAATTATATTGTACCTGGTTGTTGACTTGCATGCCTATGCAAGAGTTGCTTTTCTTCTCTGCCCTGAACGTGGGAGCCCGCGATGGTCCAAAATGTGAATACATGCAGCGCAATGGGCGCCAATTCAAATACACATTGCGTGTTTGTAAAAAAAAAGCGAAGAAATACTCAGGGCTGATAAAATGGCCGAAGCCTTTGACGGTTATTCTTTCGATGTTTTTTGGGAAGAGGTGACAATGAATAATTCTAAATGTTCCTTACTCCCAGATCGAATTGATGGTAATCAAGGGGAAGCTGGTATAGCTACATATTGGAAAAACAAATTTTGGGTTCTCCTCAACTTTTAACGAAACTAAACATAGAGATGAAGTATTGAAAAAATTATGTGGGGCATCAATGCCAACTAATGTAACTCCTATATCCTCCCCGATTTGTTGTACGAGATCTGGTAAATGATTTAAAGTTTAACAAATCTTCTGGTTATGGCGGTTTGTCAGCCGAACATTTAAAATGTGCAAATGAAAAAATTGTATGTTCATTTATTTATATGCCTTAACTGTATGTTAAAACATAAATGTCTACCTAGTCAACTTACATACGTGCTTGTCACGCCTTGTCACACGTTAAAAATAAATCCGGTGACATTACAGACCCCAACAACTATCGACCAATTGCTGTAGCTATTGTTATATCAAAGATTATAGAGATGGTAATTTTGAAACGATGTGAAAAACAGTTGTATACCTCTGATTATCAGCTTGGGTTCTAAGCTAGGAGATCAGCTGATCAATAAAATAAGTTGCAAATTTCTATTGTAATCATGGCAGCCCTGTGTATATGTATTATATGTATGCTAGTAAAGCATTTGATCGAGTGAATCACTGGACTCTTCTGAAAACGTTAATTGATAGAGGTGCACCATTGTATATAGTCAATTTTATCTACATATGGTGTACAATTCAAATGTTCACAGTTAAGTGGGGGTCTTGCTACTCAACCCTTTTTGGTGTATGCAATGGTGTTAGACAGGGTGGAGTACTCTCTCCGTTTTTGTTTGCTGTCTATATGCACGAACTAGATAGTAGGTTTTCCGAAGCGAATGTTGGATGTAATATTGCTGGTGTGTTCTTTAATCACCTTACATATGCGGATGATATGTGTTTGATATGTCCATCCACGGGAGCACTCGAAGTTTTATTGGACGAAAGTCAATCGTATGCCTTGTCACATGATCTTATTTTCAATAAAACGAAGACCGTATGCATGGTCTTTAAACCGAAAAGCTGCATGTATAAGGCTTTCTTACCTCCCTCGGTTTTACTTGGCGACTATGCTCCAAGTTATGTTGATAAATATACATATTTGGGACATATAATATCAGCTGATTTATCTGATAACAGAGCTATTGTACATCAAAACGAAAGCTGTGTGTTAGGGCTAATGTACTGTTACTAAAATTTAGTCTGTGTTCTCAGTCAGTGAAGAGTTTCTTGTTCCGTTCTTTTTGTAACACCATTTACTGTTGTCAGTTATGGTGATCGTATACCAAAAAAGTTACAATAGCTTGCGAATTATGTATAAAATTCTTTCCGATGGATCTTAAACTATCGACGGGACTTTAGTGCTAGCCGAAGGTTTATTATAAACAATGTTCCTTCATTCGGGGAACTGATGATAAAAACTATATTTGGTTTTAAAAGTCGTGTAGAAAATTCCAATAATGGATTACTGGCGTGTATTGTGAGCTCTGATCTCCATTTTGGATCACCTTTGAGAAAACTGTGGTTAAACAAACTATGGATGCAGAAAAGTTACCTATATACATTCACTGTAGTGTATTCTCTCTGAAATAAAGAGTTAATAATAAATAAATGACACCGGAGACTTTATTCAGCAAAGTTTTCGGATTCCATGAGCTAAATGATGCCATGCAGAACAGCCTCGATTTGTCAGGTGGCAATTTGCAGATTTGTTTCGGGAATGGTTTCAATAGAGTGTACCTGCCATCTGATCTTCATTTCATTCAAATTGCGCTCACAGGCCAATAATTTCCGTTTGCAGCATGTTGTAAAAAACAAATAGTGCCATGTTGTAAATTGATTTGAGGTTTTTATATGTGCTTTGTTACAAACTTTTGCACGGTTAACAGCCCACTAGAAGAATATCAAAGAACGAACCTTGTTGACAGATCATTGGTGACATAACGCTATACCGACTATTGGATGTAATTGTCCTTGAACTGTGTGAATATTACACTTATGAATAGGATCTATTCGTTTTAATTGCTTATATGAAGATTTTTCTTTTGATTAAGATTATACGTTAATATCGGACACATATTTATTCATTTTATTCTTTGACACCCGCTTGGCCGGTACGGACTATTCCGAGTGATACTGTTAATCACTTGCGATTGCATGTCTGAACATCCTTCGGCCATTTCCGTACCGGTACCTTGAATAATCTCCGATGTAGAGTGGGTCATTTCATCGGAGGTAACGCGCATGGATTTACTTTCATCATATGAGTTATCTACGTGTTTATTGTTTATGTCTGAAGGTTATTCTTGTGTTGACATGATGACGTTATTGGGGTTATATAATAATATTAAAATACTAACAGCGGACGAAACGTGAATTATTTACAACAAGTCATAATAAGAAACAGTGATTTCACCCGAGAAAGGGCCTTGTTTGACATGGTTTTTTGGTGTACAAATCCGGGAATTACTTTCGTTGATTCCCTCGCATGCGTACAAAATATCCGCACTTTCATTCATCCAGCTTGCATTCATCCAAATTTAATAGTGGCATAATCACCATAAACGACGACGACGTCATCGCCAGTGTCAACTACCGAATATCACCACAATGTAAACAGGGTCTTGGTTTCTGACCAAACCGACAGTATCATGGGGTTAACTCAGCGAAGGTTTTAATCCAATGTAGGCTAGCCAAGTTCACACGGCACACATAACTCAACCCAAAGCTATAACCATATATGGCCTAGTGGAGACCGGTGTTTTGCTGCCGGTAACGATTATCACAAATGACACCTCGCGTCCAATTACTATATACGATCAAACCTGTCGCTGCTCTTCGCCTGAGCCATTTGGAGGAAACTTCTTGGCTCACCTGAACCCACTTGCATTACATGTTGAGTTAATGAGTTTTTCTCATATGTATCCTGTCTCAGCTGTGTCCAGATCAAATACGCTAACTGCCATATAATTTATCTTCTGTATGAACATGCTTTCTTTCTTCCCTAGCATTATTTTAACGAATAGATGCGTTTATACTGAAGACAGAGCTTTAACAACATATTCTCACGAAATAATAGATATCGCAATTCCATTTCGTGTTCAAACAAGTACAGGTGCACGCAAACCGGTGCTGGTATCGTTATAAATCGATCAGCCCCAGATTTATGGCAGTCTATGCTCATTTATTACTAACATCAAGGCAAGCTGGACAATACCCATGGGTAAGATCGCAAAGCTAGCCTTGAACGTTGTACTTTCATATAAATGAAACGCCAAAACCAAATAAAACAATAACTACTCTGCAGTAACTGTAGTTTTCTAGTTTCTATATACTTTTGTGTATTTGTGCCATTCGCGCCAAACAAATAAAGACCAGAGTATTACGTAAGCTAAAAATATTACATAAGCAATATTCAATAGTTTGGTACCATTATTAGTATTTGGGCTTCTTTTCAAACTTTACAACATTTACACATATGAATGACATGGTTAAATAAACATTTACATCATTAATTAATACAACAATAATCACGTGACAACGTGGCCAAGGAAGCATCTGCACACAGCCCTTTCTTCACAGTTACCACAAGTACAAATCGTTTTTCATATATCTTTGCGAGATCTATTTACGTCTTCTGCTAGAACTGTAGCCCACCTGACACACGCGTTCAAAATGCACACACGAATGTAACATAGTAATTCTGATCAAAATAAGATAAAAAAAAAACTCCACGTGTTTTGTTCATTAAAAGTTATATCTCAAAGCTTCTGGGCTTATTGGCGATCAATTAAGTTGGCCACGCCGTTGTTCATCATGCTTTACCTGGGCTTTTATTTGACAATTAAAACGGTGACACTTGGTGAACCCAGAAGGCCACGACAACATTGAAAACCCACTTAGCAGGCCTTGACTTAATTACGACAAACGAAACACGGGGCGCTTTTAGAACATCTTTTATTCAGATTATAATAAACACACATAGATACATTCAAAGCACCGATTGAATATCAGCAAACATATAGACACACATATATGACAGGGTGCATGTGGTATAAATATTTTATATATTTCAATAATTGCAGCAAAAGTTTGGTGTAGCTTTAACCGACGAGATAGAGATAATTATATTTCTTTAAGACGGTCATATAAGCCCTTTATGTAACAATTCTTTGCACATTTTGAAGTTTAAAATCCTTACAAAATACAAACGATTCGCTTTTTTTGTACGAATTGTCATCATTTGCACAGTTACACACAATATTAACAGAGAGGTGATCAGAACCTTTTGAATTCCCACAAAATATCCACCCCAATTTTTCTAACCCAATTTGCCTGTCGTGTCTTTTGACACCAAAAATTATTTTCATCCTCTAATGATCTAGTTCTCCTTGGTTTTTCCTTCTCCACAACCAAGGGTAAGAAACATGGACTTTCGGAACTTGCTGCTTAGTGACATGTACACAAATGGATATATCATTGTGGAGAATTTCGCCATCAGCGGAGGCAGGACTGCCAGGAAGAAGGTGACTTGAGAGATGTCGTTAAAGAAAGGCCAGATCACGACATAGGCGTACGGCCCCCACCCAACAATGGCAATGAGGGTGAAGATCCAAGCAATCTGAAAATTCGAAACAAACCTGTCATTATAGTGACGTAAATATTTGCTGATCAAATGAGCCGGAAAACACAATGGACAGGTTGTGTCACATTATAGTTCAGAGAATACTTGACTGGCTTCATTTGCTTAGAGATCAGTCAGACAGGCGTTCGTAGAATTTAAACCTGTGGTATAGATCTAAACCATTTGCTATCTGATTAAATAACAATTTGCTAAGTGGAACTGTAATGTGTTGAACACTAGACTGTATGCGCGATATGAATCGCACCTGGGAGGTATTTCTTTAAACCAAGAAACTACACGAAAATTTTTTATCTCGGGTGAATTATTGAATAAAGTCTGGTCAAGGAGTCATCAGAGACAGAAGACTTGTGCATACGGAGAAACTTTGTGGATTCTCTCCACCGCGGAAGATAAATTACAAAAATCCCTCCACCGTGGAAGATAAATTACAAAAATCTCTCTTCAGCGGAAGATAGATTACAAAAATCTCTCTTCTTATAATGAACTATGTGAACTTTTTAAATTACCAAGTTTAACTGACCGCAGAAAAGCTGCAGACTGAAAATTTTTATATAAGTGTGTACATTCAATTTTAGATTCGACTTATTTGGTCCGGCAAGTTAATTATTTAGCGCCAACCCGGTCACTGCGGCAGAATGACGTTGTTAGGCCGCCAAGGCACAGGTTAAATGTACGTAAATTCTCCCTTTTTCCTGGTGCTATGACATTTAATGATAGAATTAGTGATGGAACTAATATAGCTACTTTTAGGACACCGACTTTATTGTTTACCTTGACTAATTCTGATTCCGTGAACCATTCCTCGTTGTCTGGGTCAGTTTTGTGAGAGGTCTTCCCATTTACATCAGGCTGACCTGTACTGTATGACGAGGCACGAAGCAAACAGAGAAACAACCCGACAAACGGGATACAAAAACAGAAAGTACACAGGCCTGTGATGTAGGACACATATTTGTCGTCTATAATCTGCCAGTCGATGGTGCAAGATGTTCCAGATGGTTCAATGCTGTACCTGTATGGACAAAAATCGCGGTGACATGTAATTTATTGTCAATTCATGGTGAATCGTGCAACATTATGATCTAACTAGTTGAACTACGATCAGTTGCAGTTATTTTCAGCAGCTTAAATTGTTACGCCGTTACAGATAGCCTATGGAACAAAAATATGTTTTATAGCGTTTCAAAGATGTTGCGTCTAATGTAAGTACCAGTAATTTGGAACACTTGAAAACAAAATGGAGAGAAAATTATTACAATCACTAACTCATGAAAGATATGTGGAATCCAAAATACTAATGTAAAGATAGAATTAATGACACTGACCTGCACCAACCCAGTAACGGCATGGCAGCCCAGAACAGGGCGTTCAACCACCCCAGTAATATCATACACATCACATTACCAGAAGAGAGGTTCAAATCTGTAACCAGATCAAATCACATACAGATCAAGATTAATTTAAGCACAACAGCTACCATTGGCAAACACCCATGCCCCTCTCCCTTCCCAAGCCCAAGAGCTTAGGCAAATAGCATCCGGCGTAAATAAAATAGATAAGAGGCTGTGTGCAGTAAAAGATAGTTGCCCCAAAGTATAGCATAGGTTGTAAAATAATCTTTAAAATGCTCAAGGCAGAATGTTTTCTTACAAAATAAACCATCCTTTTCCAGTCTGAAACAACAAAAAGTACAGCAATGGAGAGAAAATATGTTTACAATGTCTACATCGTATCTCCACATTGCTGTCGATTTAAACTATCCTCCGGCCTAGTAAAAAATTCGCATCAAAATTTCTAAGTGTGAGCTCGTGAGATTTTAAAACTCTCTCTTCCATTCCCCCAAAATACTCCAATTATCTGGGATTTGTATAGAGAAGGGAAATAAATATCGATCCAGTTCATATTTAGAAACTTGTTTTCACATTGTTACTTCCTGGCGACATTACAGAAATACAACCCATCATTTATTTCATGTTTGCCTCGGAGAGATTTGTGAGTTGTGCTCGGTTTGTCCCTTCCTTACATTTTCGGTAAAAAAAATTCCAAGCTAATTAACTGGAAAGAGTGCGAAGTCGTTAGCTAGAGATGTAGGAATCTGAAAAACTCTCAAGGGGCTTTCTTCAATTTTCTACCGACAGCTAGTCTTACAGATTTCAGGTAGGGTGTTCCCAGCCCAATTTGAACAACACATTGCATGTTACATAATACTATATTGTGTGAAGTGTAAAATTTAGTCAGCTTAAAAATGAAGATTGCAGAATTTCATCGATTGAACATGTAATTATTTTATATCCACAAAGGAATATATTGCTATAGTTATAGAAGAGTTGTTTTGTGTATGTGTTTTCCTATAGATTTTCAAAACACAACAAAAAACACATCTTCGCTAAACAAGAGCTTATTCCGGGATAATGGAGAGTCGATAGGAATAAAACACTTAGTTGGCCAAGATGACAAAAACATAGTTTTTTCTTTTTCATTATTCCAGAGTAAGTCTTTAGAGTTGCGGTTGAGTGTCATCAAATCGACCCTCCTGAGCAAAGTAAAATCCAATTTTTTTTCTACATATTTTTTTTTAGAAACATGCTCAATAATGGTCGTTCAGCAGAATCATTAGCCGAATTATATTGTATTTCCGACAGAGCCATTTCCCGATATTGGAATTAAATACCATTTTATAAGCACATTTGACTCAGAATTATACTGGAAGTGCTGAGTTAAGGAAAACATACACAGTCTAAATCAGAGTGGCTTAATAGGAGTAGTGAATAATTTGAGAAGCTTGAGTGGATGAGAGAATTCGCTTTTGCTTAAAGTGAATTGGATTATAAAATTCGTTGTGTTCATTACAGTGGCTTAATGGGATGAAAGCAAACATGGTCTTAATGAGGGAACTGAGTGGAATTGGAGAATAAAGAGTATCACGGTCTTAATCAAAGTGGCATAACGGGATAGGAGAATTCTCGGTCTTAATAAAGTGGCATAACGGGATAGGAGAATTCACAATCTTAACTAAAGTGGCATAACGGGATAGGAGAATTCTCGGTCTTAATAAAGTGGCATAACCGGATAGGAGAATTCACGGTCTTAATAAAGTGGCATAACGGGTCAGGAGAATTCTCGGTGTAAATTGAAGTGGCATAACGGGGTAGGAGAATTCACGGTCTTAATTAAAGTGGCATTACGGGATAAGATCATTCTCGGTTGAAATAGAAGTGGCGTTATGGGATGGGAGAATTCACGGTCTTAAATGGAGTGGCTAAACTGGATGCGAAAATAACCTTAAGTATGGCGTTGATCACCAATCAAATTAATTAAGTAAAATGTAAAACTCTGAGGCTTATTGTCCTTTTTCTGCGCAATGTGTTGATACAGATGCCCTCCTTAAAGACAGCAATACAGAGGGAGACTTCGCAATACCCCAAATTAATCATGGGAAATAAATTATATGACTTTTTTGACGGACTGTTATACACTCCGATCCCCGTTAGAATCCTCGATCGAAGTTCAGAGCTTAGCGTTCAGAGTTTAGTACTCCTTCGATGTACTACTTTGATTTGCTCTGTCGACATCCCATGTATCGTGGATTCACACGATGCACTCCTGCAATGGAGGATAAGGCTTTAGGAGGGGTTTCTCTTAGTTTTCCAGCGTATTTAATCAAACCAGAGTGAAAATGGGGAATCTATCATCATATAAGTGAAAACAAATACATCACAGTTACATATTTCTCGTAACCGCTTTTGAAAAGTTCAAATGTTCGTTTCTGGCTCGCAGTCAATTTTGTCAAACAATTCATTGTACGTATACAAATTACTTTAATGGTGCGGACACGGGTTTTTGAACCATTGTGATATTGACAGGTAGCTCTCCTGGTTACCGATTGCAAATGTTCAGAAATGACTTACATAGATCTTTACAGCAGATGGCCAGGTACCTTTCCACCCCAATCACTACAAGTGCTCCGATCACCCCTATTCCAGCCAGCATTCCTTCAAAGCCATACGCCTGACACGCAGTCTCTCCAAACAACCATCTGAAAATAAAAACACAAGGCGATCTATTTTATCGTATGTACAATTATATGGCTGCCAAACCATAAACAATGCTTGGCTCATAATGCAAATAAAGCCGTCCTAATAATGCGATCCCTTGTAGTTAACGTGGTGCTCTCGCGCTGTCGTAAGAGCAGCGGGAACTTAATTACATGTACCGTATAGAAACAGTCAAGCAAATGAAAAAAACTACTAATGCTTCTACAGAGTTATACACTATGGTAACTAAACACTGGTATACCGTGCATAAGTTACATGTTATTCTAACTCTAAGTTGGTAATAGATACTAGATAACCGCTGCTATAGGGAAATAATACAGTTATTGCTTCTCTATTACTTGCTTCTTATAAATAAAATACAGTTATATAATAGTGTATGAAGACAAGATCCATTATTAGAACAGTATAAAAGTTTATACATTCGTCCAACTTACCGTCCAACAAAACTTGAAGTGCCCGGTAGAGCGAAAGGAGCTACAACCAATGTGTTCGCCAAAGCCAGATTAGCAAACACCAGGTTTCGCGGAGACTTCACTGGATTTTTGTACATAAATACTACAAAGGTCAAGAAATTCCCAATAACTCCAATCACACCTGCAAACAATAAGGAAATAGAATAACATTTCATCTCAAATTTGTCTATTGACATCAGTGAATTCGGAACATTTGAACGTAAATGTTTTAAATCTATATGTCTTGGCACCTGATATTTATGTCAAAAATGAACGTAATGGGGATTTACCAGCCATCATTTAGAACCGGCCACTGAGAATTGTTCTATTGGGTATGCATGGCCTTGGCATTTGACCTTGCTGGCTACTGCGTGAACTTGTTCCGGGGACTTCGATTCACCTTTACTGAATGTCGTGTAGTCAATTCCTTTGACAAAATAATTTCTTCAGAGTAATTACAGGAGCCATTTAAGAAATACCTTAAGAGTAATTACAGGTGCCGTTTAAGAAATACCTTTAGAGTAATTACAGGATCCATTTAAGAAATACCTTTTAAGTAGTCACAGGAGCCATTTAATAAATACATTCAGAGTAATTACAGGAGCCAATTAAGAAATACCTTCAGAGTAATTACAGGAGCCGTTTAAGAAATACCTTTAGAGTAATTACAGGAGCCATTTAAGAAACTTTCTGACATTCATAAAACTGACATTATACTTTTGTGATTGATATGTGAACTTGTTAAAGGTGTTTCAGTAATCGGTACACACAAAAAATTCGCCCAACTAAGTAGACCATTAGACGCCGACTGATCAGAGGACAAACACAGGCTATGCTGTTATATTTAGTGATATAGGCGTATACCCGGCACCAACTATAAGTGGAATGCTCAGAATATTTGTAACCATCAGGATAAATTAAAAAACGAGGTGAGTTAAATACACTTGAAAACTTGAGGTCTAGTTTATTCACTTGGTTAGTTGAATGCTCACGGCTCTGTGATACTTGAAGGTACTGGGTTAGTCAAAGCTATGTAATATAGTACTTAAGACAAAAGTGACTGAGGAAAAATGGAGTTGGTTTATGTCAGAGTAAGGTTATGCACGTTTTATATAGTGTACGAACAAATGCTGAATCAGTGCATCGTTCTGCTATTTTTAAAGGTTGGAAGCATCAAGTAGGATAACTAAAGGTAGGCCTACTAGGTTACTATTCTGTACGTTACATTTATTGAAGGAAACACATAAGTCAGCAGTTTCCACCACTGGTCAATACCATTCCGCCTTTAATTATTCCTCTTTACTTCTAACCCATAAGTATAAGCGGTTAAGTGATCTCCAACTAATCTGATATTGTCAATTAGTGTAATTATCACAATATCAACATAAAGACGAGTACATCAGAAGCGATACGCTCTGGCACCTGCCTGTATTTATCCTGACCGTAAGCTATAATTAATCACTGTTGCTGCTTGCCTGCTTTCCTCGCAATGAACAGGACAGATGAGTCCCCCTGTTTGGCCTTGATTGTCACCCTTATCTGGGAATCGCCTTAGTGGGGGGTAGGGGAAGAGGACAAACACAACAAGTGAGTGCCGTAAACAAATCTAGATTATGTTTGATAATTTGATACAAGTTGAATTTGTTTAGTTGTTAACTGAAATTAAAACAAGTCGTCACATGTTCATGGTGTTATGCACGTTTGACCAAACCTCACCTCTGAGGAGGTGAGAATGTAAATTGCAGTTTACATTACCATTCTCACCTTTGGAGGGTGTTGTCAAAAATAACGACATGACATGTGTTGTTATAGTATTGTAAAATTGTGTTACATGTATACACATTCAGAGTGTTTGATAGCCAAACTTCCAAAATACTTAATTATATTGAAACACGCATTAGAATGCTTATAAGATGAACGACCAATGCAATACAGAAAAACCTGAAAGAATTTTGGCAATATCCTTGTATGGGGGGCCCCAACGTGTCTATCGTCTCGCAAACCAAAACCTATAATAGACCTTCTATGTGTACTTTAATGTGTTCATAAAGTGAACTGCTAACAAACAACTGGAGTGGATTCGCTCCTTGTGGAAATCATATATGTCTAAATGTTAACTCTTTTGTTAACTGCTTTGAATAAATAAAAAAAAATTGGGAAAATGAAAGTATTTAAAGGAGAAGACCACCCAAAAACCATATTCTATAAATAAGTAAAACTTTTTGTGTGTAATACAATACATCAATTTCCATTTTCATAATCTGATCGTAACTCTGGTTATCATCCATTAAAAAGGATCACAA
>JAVFBW010146642.1:0-12530 GCA_034783835.1 Mopalia ciliata
AAATATGTTTTTGTTGTTTGTTCTGTTGGGTTTTTTTTTTTTGGGGGGGGGGGGGGTGAGGGGGGTATTGTGTTTTGATGTTTTTTTTAATTATTATGATTTCCACTGTAGGCACGGGTTTCTATATAGAAAACAGCAGTTGAGTTTTGTGTTTTATTATTGTAAATACGGGTTCACGGGAGATAATGGCTTTACCACTCATGAATATTTTAAACCTGTCACAATACGTTTTTTAACAGCTTAGCGTCTCCTTCCACGTTGACAGCGAGGGGGTTTAATGCTATTCACGAAAAATAAACTCAAATTAGCCATTAAATCATTTGTCAGGTCACACGTTTTCCTATACATTACAAAACTTATTTGCTTACTTCTATCTTTTATATTAATTTCAATCATCAAGATTTCTAACAAACCAGTCGCTTTCTGTACATTCAAATTAACATCTACGTGATTTTAACAGTTTTATTTGAATTTAGGTACAGTGCATTCAAGTTAAATTCATTTTTTTACTGAAAAATACTGTTTAAACTAAAAATGAATAATAAAGTTTAAAATTAGTATTTTTCCATGATGGGGAGGAACTGAACATGGATAAAACCAGCAATTTTTTTATTTATATGTGAGCCGCTCGTTTCGGGTTCAAACTGTCATTCCCGTCTTTAATTGTATATGGTTGTATACTTATGGGGCGACAGATTATCCACGCCTTGCTCTGTCGTATTAAATATGATAGAAAACCAGGAGGAAACCTCGTAAAGACGATTGCCGGGCTCACCTCGTTTGGTTACGCATATACCGGAGATCGACTGAGGGATTTGTTCCTGTAAGCCTTATATCGAAGAACTGTATATAGCAGTCCAAAACGCTTACCCATGGATTACGTATGTAACACCCACTAGCTCACATACGACAACTAATGACAAGAAATGTCCGAAAGTGCAATCCATAAGCAGATCGGCTCAGTGTTGTACCTTACCTTTGAGAACACTAGGGCAACAGGAAGCCCGATCTGCAACCTGTTGAGGTTGTTTTTATACATTAATAGAAATGGTCTAAACAAATCCTCTCACGCAAAGTTTCAAAGCAATAATAACCCCACTCGGCCCGCCTTAAGATGCACATTATTACTGAGAAGAAACTTGAATGAATGGCTTTTGTTACTTCAGGAAACTTGGCTTAGAGAAATAAATTCGATTCTATGTTATATATCCAGAAAACATGATCAATGAAACGTGAAGACAATAGCACAAAAATAGCTGTAGGGAAAAAATGGAATCAAAATATGTGCTATTTAGAAATTGTTGATTCAGCTTTTGAAATTGAGGAATTAATTTTATAGATGGTGAATATCACAGTTTTAGTCAGAATATTGTTAATAGTTGTTCTACAGATTGATATAAATACGTGAACCGTTCTAAATTAAATAATTCTGTTTACTGCGTATTTTTAAAAAATGCCTTACCAAGGCCTCCATAAAATTAATAGGCATTGTAACACACGTTTTTTTCATATCTCTTCTTTTATTAATATGTCATGTGCCTTGTGGCGGTAGACATCTTTTTTAAACCGCATGGCTGATTCTTTGTCTTGTGTCGTGACGATGGCATTAATTCGAGCTTATCGACAACCTATATCGCGGTGTGTTTCTCCCAATGATGAAGCAAGCAAATAGCGCCTGGCAGAGAAAGTGTATTCTTTTGATACCTTTAGTCTAACTCACCATGCCCTATATAATACCCTTGACGGTATCCATAAGCTTTTGAGAGTTGATAGGAGAAAATCTTCAAACGCATTGAAAATGAAGGGGGGTCAGCGAAAGCCATATTCCCTCAGCTGATTACCAGGTTATAATCTACCAGGAATCGAAAGCCGGTAAAGATAAAAGACACGCTGTATCGTACATACTTGTATTCAAATATTTTTTTAAGCAGAGCAGAGATTGAACTCAACATGAAAATAAGACCACCTCCTGATCTAGATAAATTTAAATCGAGCTTCCCTTTTTCCATTTAGCTACAACATTACCGTTGTCCGTTAGACAGGGATTTGTTAATGTTGGCTGGGCTATAAATCGCAACAAATGGTTGCTCAGTACTTCGAAATTTAAAGCTGTCTTCAAGAATAAGCAAGGAATTAATCGCAAAATAAAAATGACATGTTTTCCGAAATAATCTTTTGAGTGCACTGGATACATTTTGCACACTGCAATTACTGGTCAGTCATTAAATTCTTCGACTCCTTTTTCTCACAGAATTGCTATTTTTTAATATTGATTACTAATTTTGCTTTCGAACTCGTTTGACATTTTAACAACTTTAGTCACATTTATAGATATTCGAGGTGCGATTTGTAGTAACAACTTTATCTGATTTCCGCTACTTACAAAGTTTTGAATGGTCGATGGTTTCCTACTTTGTCTTGTCCAACAAAATGCCAAAGATACAGGAATAGGTCATTACTAAACACCGTGTCGGGATAATGTACACTACGATTCAAATAAGTCTGATTCATCAATTTAAAAAAAAAAGTACAATTTTACGTTGTTAAGGAATACAATTTGTGTCCACAATTTAATTCCTGGGATGCCTCTCGAAAGCCCAGGTGCATTTTAATATACCTAGCGATCAGAGTCGCTCGGCCCAGCTACAATATTATTGTATACATGGATCTACCGAGGGAAAACGAGCGCTCTGTACATTAACGAGTCTGTGATCTCACCAATATACGCCCTCTTCGTCGGGGTACAGGGCTTATATTGCCAAAAAACAGGTTGTCTAATTTACTATAAAAAAACGTCTGTTTGTTGAGATATTGCCTGTGGGTGCAGCATAATGCAAGGATAGGACTTTTAAGCTTTTCCCGTGCGAGACAGAATTCTGTTTCCACCATACAGGCAATCTGTGTTGCTCTGTCTGTACAAAATTGGACATCGAAGAGCTAGAAAATCCCAGTTGAATTCAACATGGAGGGTGGGGCACACATTGTACACCATATATGTTTTTGTTTTGAGTTGGGCTTTGCGCGGTACTTAAGGTTATTGCATACATATGACGGCTGTGTCTGCCCAATAGGTGACGAAAATCATCACTGACACGACGAGCAACCCAGGCGAGACAGGGCAATCACAAGACGCAACACAAAGATATCACAAACAGATCAGCTTCATGTTGCCCAATAGTTCTGAGAGCACCAGGGAAATAGGAATTGTCCTACTTATTGCCCGATATATTCCCTCTTCGCTATGAAATTATATGTGCTCGCATATATATATGATATTGCATGTTATGCGAACTCGCTAGAAAAGTTCCTTGGGCAAAATGTGTATCCCGGTTATCCAATTTAACGGGGGTTTAATGACCACACTATAGATTCTGCACATCGGAGTAATTGACTAAAGAGGTGTTCAATCTGATCAGAGCGGACACGTAAGGCACTCCTTGCTGTCACTGGACTTTTCGCGACCAGACCACCGGCGGCCAGATTCAAAATCAACGTCGATACTCCGTGCGTCAAACAGAGCTTCGTGCTATATCACAGACCCCTTTAATAGCCTGCCATTTCTATTGATAGCAGCATGGATATGCCCTATGGCTTATTCTACAGGCTAGTATGACTTAGCAGAGCTTTTTAGCTTATTGAAGTCATAACGTCAAGCCGTGGGCCAGAGAATAACACAGGCTCACACAATTCGGGTTGTTATAGCCTCATTTTGTGGTACTTTTCTCATCATATATCACGCACAAGATAACCGAAGAAGCCAGACTACAAATCCAAAGAAATATACCTTTATTTCAAACTTTCAGTTAGAACATTTACATTTAGATTTTGGCAGAAAAGATTAACTGGCTAAAGATATAGGAACATAGGTTAATAGCAGACACATTAAGTTATTGCTGGACCCCTTGGGCTCAAAATAAACCAATTTTTTTATCACTTAAAAGTTAGGTATTCATACTATATGTTGGCGAAAAAAAATCGGAATTCTAATTACAAACAGTTGTATTTTGCATTTTTATAAGACTTTACAGAGTGAGATAGACAAAAAAAATCCACTGGGATCGTTCTGATAATGTTTTTTTTAAATGAGTCACTGTTTACTAGTTTTAGAACTATTCTACTCGATCAACTAATTTATTGAGTCTTATCGTTATTGCACTTCGACAAATAAACCATGAAAAACGAAATATATTTTTTCTGTTGACATTTACTCATTTTGCAATACTTATGGAGATATTAATTGGATTTTCATAACATTCATATAAATGTAAAAAAAATATACATATATAGGATACAGATTTATATTCTTTTAAATAAAGTAACTAAAATATAATGGGTGTTCTAAAAATCGACCAAAGGGTCCAGCAAAGACCTTAACCAGAAACACAAAATCCTTGCCTTTAACCTGCATCCCGAGAACACAATACCAATAGTAGTAAGTCAGTCTGACAATGTATATATATTAAAAGTGTCAATATTTTGCTGCTTAACAGCTAAAAGTAACAGCTAAAAGAAGCCAGTATACATGTAAATTGACAGAACGTTTAAGTAATAGATGAGACTTCATTGACATATCGGATTCCCACGCAGACAAGCTTGGCCTTTGACTGAAGCCGTTTGGTAGAATGTCCACCTTTAGCTATTTAAAAGAGGTTAATTGAAGTAAATTAACGGTCTCGTACATTGATCTATCATGTATCAACACAGTAATTAACTCGTGTCGCTAAATGGCTAACGTCTAACAATCCTGTTAAGACATGGGACAGTTCCCCGTGTGTTCCGTCGGTCTAATAGCAAGCGGAAAATTGCCTTTATGGTAGGCACCGATTAAAGCTGTCTTAAATCGATACAGCAATCTGTCAAGTGCAAACAGACGTATGTCCATGCAGGTGTCTTCCATCTTGACAAGTCATCAACCACACCGAATAACAAAGGTTTTCCCGCCAATTTTAATCAAACAAGTGTACTGGTTACTATCTTTTTTAACCCTAAAGTCATTTGAAATGTAGACATCTGGTAACCAAAATGTAAAGGAACTTTTACCTTGTATATATATAGCACGTTTGACAGACCATCTGACACGCAGACGACCATCCGTTCGCCCGCCAAACTAAAAGTGCATTCTATTTCCTGAATAAAGAGGTTTTTGACAAGGTGTTTGTAGAGGACTTACCAACAGTCAGTGTTAATGGACGGAAACATGAACCTTCTCTCCGGAAACTTAATAAAATGACAAAAACTAAATAGCTCTTAATGACCAAAACAATCAATATCGGGGTTTCGAATATGATATTAAAACATGTATCCATGCAGCATACACTTAGTACCATGTACTGATAATGCAAAAACAAATATTTTGTAATAAATACATCAGTGGAGACAGTATAAAGTAGATTGTTTTGTTAGACTAGTGATGCGAGAACAAACAATTGTAACAATTCCAGATTCAGTGACAATCTTAAGTGCCACGATATCGTCAACACCTTTAGCCCAGACAATAAACACTTTATAAAAAGCTTTTAAATGGCAAGTAATCTCATTAGCAACCATTTAAAAGGGTCATGTTGTCCTAAAGGCCATAATAATAATGATAGCATGACATCGGGGGGATTACGTGATTGAAAGATCGTGATACAAGATTTCCGGGAAAATGAAATCTGCTGTTTCAATAGGAATGCAATATTTACACAAAGACGAGTTCAAACGCTGATGGAGTTCTTTATTGTTTGGAGTATATTGCACGGCAATTAATATTATTTCACGCCTATGACATGTTGAAGGCGAGTGGCATGGTGAAACTACCGGGATAAAATCTGGATAAAAAAAAACACATAGACTTGAGCAAGACACTGACCAACAATAGAACTCACGATTAAAATTATTTACCATCATTCTACTATATTATGAGATGTTATCTATTGTAAAGGTTTAAACTTGTCCAAAATCTTCTTATTTATTCATAAAGATGCGGTCTGTAGGCATTGTGGAGCTCTCACAAGAAGCCGATGTGTTCGTGACGTCTTTGTATTACGTCTTCCGCTGGTCTTGTCTTGGTTTGCTGCCTATGACGTTGGAAGCTGTTTTCTGGACTGGTACCCAGTTATATGAGTGAAATAACTTAAGCACGATGACAACCCCCAATCAAAAAAATAACCCGCCTGAAGTATTTCTACTATCTGGTTGATTCACCATGATCGAGCAATTATTTAGAACCAATGCAGTCCAAACAAAAAGATCAAAAAGTTCTGATTTCGCCCTATGAATTATAATAATTACTTTCATCAAAGATGTAAAAGGTGGAACAGAAAAGGTATTGGCAGAACCAAGGCAGACATAGATAGATTTGACAATTAACGTTAAAATGTCAATTTGGACGTTGATGGATTGATTTAACAGCTATTGAGTTTTGACAATTAGCTCAAAGTCAGACGTTTTCTGCCCTTATTAGATAATCAATCCATCTTGACGGTTCTTTCAAATTGGGAGTCACTAAAAACGTCACGGTGATAAAAAGGGAACAACTCATTTTCACACTCTATCATTGTGTTCTGTGCTTAAACAACTGAAGGTTAGCAAATGGACACAATGACAATTTCTCTGGCGGCAAAGGTTGACTTGTCCGGCTGACAAAAGAGACCTCAGCACTCCGTCAAACATCTCTTGTCCGGAAGCCACACCTTGCAATCCATCACACAGCTGGCATGGTGTCTATATCCACCAAATAACTATGGAAAAATCTATGAATAATTATATGTTCGAGCGAGCCTGCCGTAAATGCACACCTAAATAGCTATCGCTTAAATGACATGGGACATTATTCATTTAATGTATTTTTTAAAGAAATAAATGATATCCTATCTAGCAATTATCAGGTACATTGCTTCTTAGATGTGTTCACTACAAAAGCAGATCGCTATTGAAACAAGTTCAATGAACAGAAAAAAGATGAAGGGAAATTATACAATAAAAACTGTTTTGGATATTTCGGAATCATGTAAAGACTTTCCCTGGCTTGCACATTTAACACTTCACACTCAAACTCTCGTTATTTAAAACGTAGGATATCCAAGCTAAAGCAAAGACGTTGAAACGCGCCGAATACATAAGGTTTCGTGGAAATTAATTGATTGTTTGTTTGATTGGGGTTTAACGCCTTACTTAGGGCTTTTTCACTCATATGACGGCGATAAGACAGACATCACAAACAGATCGTGTTTAGGTTGCCCTTTACCTCTGAAGCACATGGAGCCAGTTGCTCGAAAGAGAAAGAGTCGCTTAAACCAAATTAAGTGGCTAATAATGGATAAGAGATAACTCTTCGACATGGTGGGACGTCACCTTATAGAAGACTAAATGTAATAGTGCTTCGAGCAACCGCCCCAAGGCAACACGCTATCATCGGATTAAATCCCCAATATATAATTAGAGATCAACATGGCGCAACGTCTTATAATAGCCGATTAAACTTAATAGCCCAATGAGCTACCTGTCCCTGGTATAGTGCCTTCTGTGAAGTCCTGTGCTGTGTTGAATATATCAACTTATAAATGCATCTGAAAGAAGCGACTTTCTTCAATGTGTAGATAGTCTAAGGTGTTTAACTCCAGAGTCTTCACAGACATAGGGGAAATCGATAATCCTTGGGATAGTAAAACAATCGACGTTTGGTAGTCTAAATCGCCTATCACATATAGGTAGATGGCTACAGATACCAAATATGTCTTTGTCTGAATGCATAAGTATTTTTTATAATGACAACAACAGAACAAGCGTCTTATATACACGTTAAGAAAAGGAGGCCAATGTTTTCCCAAATTTCACGTTATCATGAAACCAAATAAAATATTTGTTGATTGTTTATCTATATGGTACTTAACGTTTCAGTTTAAAAAAAACAAGCACTTCAACTCAATTTTAAAAATAAAGACATTAAGTTTTTACAATATCGTATGAACGACCTTATGTTGTTCAGTATTTGAAACATAAAGGGAGATCTGCTAAGGTTCTCACACCAAAGGGGATACTGCACTTTAAAACGTGACAGAAACAGGTTATATCTTCATGGAGGCTGACCCTCTCAGTATTTTATCGGACAAGGTCCGAACACCTCCTGTAAGGAATATATTAACATTAATATAAATGTATTTGACCCAGGTCAGAAAGTACGATTGTAACATTGTTTCTCTTGAATCTTTAACGGTAAGTATGTGAGCTGAGTGATGAACAGGGCTTATCACACACATCGGAAACCCTTTGAGTCCCCGTAAACCTCAAGTAAGTCTCCCAATTCTCTAACATTAATATTTTAACATATGCCCGGTCTTGAAGTTATCAGGGGTACAATCGTCTCACATCTCAATTAGACTCGCCGCTCTCACTCCATTAATCGGCTTCTACACAGTATGACGAATATATAGATTCGAATCCCGGTGGAGCCAAACAAATTTTCTCTCTTCATTTTTGAAAAATATATATCTCCTTCTCTGATAAAACTGGGTATAAAAGGCTGACAATTCGAATCTATAAACGTCCGTTTTTGTTATCGTCACTTTGAGTTGCCTTTGTTGCCCGATTTCTTGCGCTTTGTGATAATGCCTTCTATCCCTTTTGGTGAACCCTTTATTATCACTACATTCTACTAACAGATTTTGATATATAATGTTGATATGTAATTTAACCTGAAGCTATTTGCTAATCTTGAATTTTGTCGTTTTGTTTTGGTTTTGTTTTTTCTTTTGGGTTTTTTATTTTATTTCATTTTCTTGTATTTATTTATTTATTTATTTATTTATTATTAGGGGTTTTTTTTGGCCTTGTTTTTCTTTGTTCCTGTATCGAGAACATTGTATTCACCTAGAACTCTTTTAACCGGGACATTTGTCAAAGCAGGGACATGGCTTCACATTTGTCAAAAAAACCAAAGGGTAAGTTCATGAGCTAATATCAGGCATACATCTACAAGACAGTCTACTTCCTAACGTCAAGAAAATAACGAAGCTGGCTATATTGTGTTTCACTATACAGGTCGATATAACTGAGCACTCGTTTAACGACATGCTTTCAAACAGACAAGAAAATACCCCAAACCAATTAGCTGAGTGGGTACAATTATAGGCGACTTACGAGAGGGACTGTTAGTAAGTCACGTGGTATATCTATGTGACCGATTTGTCTAGGAGAGAAACTCCTATGGGAACAATGTCTCCAACGTTTTCAAATAAAACTTTAAACAGACGGTGATGCGCAAAGTCCTTCCGAATCAATGTCTAAGCTTTTGTGTACCAAAGAGCCTTCAATCTCTATACAAATGTCTCAACACCTACTTTACCCAATTCTGTTGAAGTAAAACTGCCTACTTACACTTGTATCCTTCCATCAGCGTGCCTAAGCTTTTTGACATCCAATACACTATTAAGCAGCCCAGCTCTTAGCATATATAGCTGTTTTCTGTAGCAATAAACTGGAGTGATACTGTCGTTAAATGAGCCATGTAGATAATATTGATCCTCGACAGACCTGCCAAATTTGATTTGTTTGTTTTTGGGTCTAATAAAGTCGCCCCCAAAGGTATTATACTTATTTGACGACAGATTTTCCATTCAACACTGTCCCTCCCTGGTGGAAAACCGCGAGGAAACCTTAAATAAAGCGATTGTCGGATTCACATCATGTGACACACCCATATTCCCGATGACAACAAACGGACTCGAACCAATGGGCGGTACATAGTTTAGAAGTTGGGTTAGTAGGCCGTCACCCTTACCGCTAAACTACGCCCGAGGGCCGGTCCAATTTGGAGAAAACACTTGTTGACAGTTTTGATCGGTTTGATATTTAAGAAATTATACTCAAAGACATTTTTGCGGTTGCGAGCGGGATAAAAATATATTCGTATAAAGATAAATGACTATTGCGGGATAATAATCATTTGTCTCATCTGTTTCACAAACGCAATGGGAGAATACGTAAAGAAACACAAAATGTATATTTTACACATCTGCATATGTGACATGAACAATGGATTTCAATCGGCTCAGATTAGAAATAGGTATTTGACTTAAATCCCTGCGCGCATCCCGTTGAGTATGGTGTTATTTAGTGGTGATATTTACCTTGCAAATTTTTTTTTAATAAAAAAGGAACTCTTGCACTTAACCGATAAAAAAAAATAATAACTTGCTCTATCCGTTAATTTTACTATAGCTATAATGTGAATCTTATCTTTACAATGACTTTACAGCCTTTTAATCATATACCGGTACGTACTGACATAGCACTATTGTCGCAAGGATTTAAGTAAGCTGCAAAATCTTTCATGCATAATGAGTCTTTTTATGTTTTCCTGATTTACTTTTTTCAGGGCTATATTTGGACCATCCCTACTATATTTGGACAGTCCTGCAAATGTTCACAATTTTCTCACCGAGAAGGCGGATTCGAACTTACGAACCAGACTCGTCGCTTCTTAACAAATGCCGACACGTTGAGGGCAGTTGCAATATTAAAGGGAGGTTCCTGTATTCTTCTCAGAGCTTAGGGGGAACATGAAATCACTTTGCTGTGATGTTGTCCTTGTGTTGCGTCTTCTGATTGTCCCATTGTGTCTTTGGTTGTTACAAGTGTCATCAAAAGCGGCTTATTCCCGTTACTGAACTGGCAAGCCAGACGAAATCAAAGTTGACCACTTAACATGTCTTGTCGTTAGATTGATAACTCACAGCCGCCCCCTCCCCCGCCCCCACCCCCCATCCAGTCCCCAGGTAAGCCCTGTCATTTACTTAACTTTATGGGGTACTTAAGCATATTCTATTATTTTCACGCTCACTAATGGAAACTATTTATTTAAAAGCTGTAACGAGGCAGAGTTATGATATGGTCAATTGCTCCCTATTTCAATGGTCAGCAGAAATAGCAATATCCCTACCAAAGAAATCCATTCAACAGGTTTTCATATAAGCTAGTTGATCGCACCCAGTCATTGACTCAGCGATACATTATATTATAGTATTATATTTCAGATTTAATAATTGCAGGCTCGCTAATGGATACCGAACATGGGCAGGTAGGTATTGTTTTGTCCAAATGTGTATACAGTGGCTAGTCGAAATTTCATTGAATTGCATGTTTACACAAAAATTGATGACTGTGTTACTCCAACTCGTCAAATTGATTTGTTTACTGACGCCAATAAGATTTCTAAATCTTTCCATTGTAAGATGAACAATGGTGGCAATATATTTCTGAACTTGTCAGCTCTACACCGTGGAGTCCATTGAGCATGCTGACGACAAGGTTATATGACATATTGATCTCTGGGCCCGAGTCTTTGTTTTCCCCCAGGTGTAGCGACAGAGCCATCAGCCTTCCGTAAACGCATTAACCCGGTCGTACAGGAATACCAATACGGGTTTTTCTGGATAGCAGAATACCACTCAAGAAGGCGACTCGATGGTGTCCAACACCAGACGATGTCATCTTTGTATGCAAGAGCTGTCACCAACACCCCACTGTCTATCATCAAACCAAGCAACTTACGCGATGGATATCTCCTTGCAAACATTAGGGTGAAGTGATTTACGGGAAAGTAAACTATCTGCATGATGCTTATAAGTACGAGTCCTCCGTATAATGGCAGTATGTGTCAAGCTTCGACATATTGTCTTCACTTATAGCAATATAGGAAATTGGTTTTCCAAGGAAGGCAGAGGGGGGGGGGGGGGTAGTTTTCTTCATCCATTGTAAAGCACTGTGTAATATGAGTGAAATAACCTTAAGTATGGCTTAAATTCCTAACCACTCCCATCTGATAGATACATTTGCCAAGTCTCTCTGGTCAACAGTGTGTTTGTCGCTGCTCTCCTTTACATTTTACAAACTTATAAAAATCAGTTCGATCCAAAATTGTACAATTTTGAATGCTATAATACATGTGTTAAAACTTGGACATGCTTTTTTCTTTAAATGTAAGACATATGCTCCTTAAATATCTATTGAAAAAAGCTATACGCTAACAAAAATACTATCAAATTGAATCCCCAATTTAGTTGACCAGTCAAATCTTTTCGGATTGAAAATTGCAAAGATGACGATTCTCCAGTCCTTATACTTCAGTTGAGGGAGCGTCGCAGACAAAGTAATTATCAGAAAGTTTTACCACGTATTTTCTCATGCAGAATACATAGCTATTAAATGTAATAAGTATTAAGGTCATTCTGTGCACAAGGGCCTTGAGTAAGCCTATTTATTAAATAACATAATTGAGACAACCGTATCAAATTCAAAACCAGGCTGAGGTCCAAATTTTCTAAAAACGTATTTCCTGAACACGTTGTTGAACACCAATAGTGTAAGAAAAGAAAAGAACAATTGTAAGAAGTAAATTACCAAATTCTTGTCAGACGTCTTTCGAGCTGTTAATAAATTTATAAATCAATGCCGCGAAAATTAGAATAGAAAAAAAAAACTGTTTAAATATACTCTAATTAAATTACTTTTTGGGATAAATATATTGTCACACACCCGCAGAGTAAACC
>JAVFBW010146653.1:0-12529 GCA_034783835.1 Mopalia ciliata
TTAATATTTTTATTGTAGAGAAAGTAAGTTTAGCTACCTTCTACCTGGATTATAAAATATTTTTATTGCCGAGAATAAAAAGTATTAAAACGATGGAGGGAACTCCATCGTGATGATTTAATACTTTTATTGGAGAGAAATTAAGTTTAGCTTCCCTCCAGCGGTCTGATTTAAAGTTTTTATTGTAGAGATATTATGTTTAGCTTCCCTCCATCGGGCTGATTTAAAGTTTTTATCATAGAGAAAGTAAGTTTAGCTTCCCTCCACCTTTATGATTTAATACTGTTATCGTAGAGAAAGTAAATTTAGCTTCGTGATGATTTAATACTTTTAGTGGAGAGAAAGCAAGTTCAGCTTCCCTTCACCTGTATGATTTAATATTTTTTATTGTAGAGAAAGTAAGTTTAGCTTCCCTCCACCGGGAGGGTTTAATGTTTTTATTGTAGAGAAAGTAATTTTAGCTTCCCTCCACCGAGATGATTTAATGGGTTCTTTTATTGTAGAGAAAGTAAGTTTACAAGCCTAACACCGAGAGGATTTAATGTTTTTTATTGTAGAAAAAGTAAATTTAGCTTCCCTCCACCGGGATGATTTAATATTTTTATTGTAGAGAAAGTAAGTTTATCTTCCCTCCACCGGGTTGAGTTAATATTTTTATTGTAGAGAAAATAAGTTTAGCTTCACTCCACCGGGATGATTTAATGTTTTTGTGTAGAGAAAGTAAGTTTAGCTTCCCTCCATCGCGATGATTTAATATTTTTATTCGACAGAAAGTAAGTTTAACTTCCCTAAACTGGAATCCTTTAATATTTAATACATTCATATTTAGAAAATAGTTAAAATAAGTTTGGGGGAATATGCTTATTTGCTAAAATGATTCTATTGTATTCAGTCGTCATTGCAGGGTCACCAATGACCTTGGTTATCATCTAAAGTTAACTTATTTTATACTGTAGTGTAGACTGTCTGTTTATTTTATTTTTTGTAAGATAACGTTTAAGTAAGACTCGTTGACCAGTGTTGGTATAGACTCTCAAAGAGCTGTGCATTGACGTTAATTTCAATGGATATATACCAAGTCAAACATACCAAGTTTCTCCACATATCTAAGTTTTCAATTTATCCACCATAACCTCTGCTTTATCTCCCGATCTCCCATGGGGAACGGTGGGGACTGTTCGCTCCCATTTATCAAGATATACAGTCACACGCCAAGCCCGGCTTTTTCTTTGTTTGCTGTGGTAAATAAACTGGATAGTGATTAGGATAGAGTGAAGGGTTTTATAGGCACCGTATGTGTTTGGTGATCTGAACCGCCTCTCACTCGAGCTTATGGAAACAAGCCTGGTTTGTGATAGCATCGCTATTCCGCCTGACGACCGACTGAGTTGGAACAGCAGTTAGCGGATCGCTCACTTCAAACCTCCTAGGATATTTCCCTCAACTTTCTATACGATTCTTTACATGACTTGTACACATCTGCCTCAAAATAAACACAGTTTGTATTTTACAAAGCTACATAGTGTAGAAATAAAAACAAGAACTCGTTGCTAACTGGAGGAACATGTCAAAGATTTGTGGATAACAAGAACAGTTTGAAGGTTTCCACGTCAGAGCTAAAAGCTGAGTAAACCCCACAAACGCTACCCCTGGTAAGGGAACACGCGAACTCTTTAGCTCAGATATGCTTCTTCAAATACTAAACTCACTTTTAACCAATATGTCGGTCTTTTTTCATAAACAGATTCCTGTGTCTGGTTTATTTTCATTTCCCCTCTAATTACATAAATACAGTTTGTTGTGAATGTTTGGCTGATACAATCTTAACTACCGGACTAAAGAGGATATCAGGGAGTTTCTATGTTACTTCCGGTCTGCTGAAGATCAATCGAACAACTCTAACACAAGCACATTTGATTGGTTCAAACAAGTACCTGCTTTGGTAGGTTCTTTAGGTGGTTTGCAGTGCAATTTTGGTGGAACACTCTTTTTATTGTAAACATATCGATAATAAAAAGACATTTTTCTCTGTGAAAGTTTGAGTTTGGCTCTCGATTTCGTTTATGTTGACACAGGCCGGCATAACCGTGGAAGAGTAGAGTAAACACTAGCTTGTTTTAACCAACACTACCACAATCTGTTCAAACGACTCTCTCCGTTTTCTCCTGTCTACAAATACAGAACATTTGATCAGGGGTCCACCTATTGTGTACATTCTTTGGTCGTTTCATTCCACCAAGGTAATCTAACTCTTAATGACAGCATCGATCAAAAGTTTGCTTGAACATAACTCCGATATATCGAAAAGTTTTCCGCGTGATATGCTAATCACTAACACTATGAGAAGCATACAGCTTTCCTCTCACATTCTGACTTTCTGCACATATGCATAAATGTGTTCCTTTTAGTTTATTCTCATGTGTAAGGCAGGTTAAGGGATGTGTTAAGAGATAGTGTAAGACTGAGGGTTTACCCTTACAAAACAATGCTAAACTTGGGATCCTATAGGAGTTTTAACAAAATGGAATCCTATCGGATATTATAATTGCCCTATAAGATCCTATAGGATATCCAATATACCATAGGATCATATGAGATTTTTCAGTAAGGGTATAGATTTGAGTATACTGGCAGGGTTACGTTTTGTGTTTACCAAAAAATAGAATTGACAGAAGGGGTTGGGAAGGGGTCAGGGGTCAGACCAATTCCTAAAACCGCATGCACTTTTAAACTGTTACTTTTTTCTCTTATTTATTATGTTAAATAGACATTGCATTTGATATTTGCTGAAAGCTGAAAGTTATTTAAATGACAAAGCAGACACGGTAGAATTTAGCGTTTTAACCAATTAATTCATAATGGTTTATTTTGATTTATATTGGAAAGAAATAATAGACATTAATCCCAAATGACGTACGTTAAGGTGGACATCATATAATGACTATGTCTAGGTGTTATTTGATAGTCTCATAGAGAACATTTGGAGCTTTGTTCTATAAAATAATTCCGTTATGGGCTGTTGAAAAGTGGCGATTTCTTATCTGGATGCGGAATGCACACATTAAGGGGCAATAACAACTTACATTTACACCGGCAAGATTGTTTCTAGAATGTGATCATTCTTTGAGGGGATGTGGACAATTGCTGCTTGTACAAAACATAAACATTCCCAGACTATACTGAAACCAAGTTGTACGTTATCACGTGAGAAAACATGGAGGACCAATCTGCCGAGTTTTCTGTCTCGATAATGTTGTAGGAGTCCGTACACGTTCCATTGCGAGGTCATATAAAATACTCGACGGTTAGTTAATTTCATCGTCTCTCATCAGATATTCTCTCCGACAATTGATGGGCGTGTGAATGAGACCTGTGTCAGTCAGCAAGGGGATCTAGAAGTACCACATACCGATAACTTCATCTGCAAGAATAACTCCCAATAACGCCCAATACTCATTCACAATAAACTCACTACCATTCCATCTGTTTTTATAGCACGGGTTATTTGTTCGTGTCTCGTACTGAATCTGTCCATTCCATTCCAGATACTGTCCTCATTAATTGTCACAGAGGCCGCTTGATTTAAGTCGACCTATCATCTTCAGTTTCGAATAAAAGTCGATGTAAAAAATAAAAGCAAACAATGCATCACATTGTAACATCTGATAGGACCAAAGGTGTGTCTGCAGGAGTTTTTTTATTGCGATAGCATGGGGTAAGGGCTACCCTTTCTGGGAAATGGCAGCAGTGTCGACAACTTTTGAACAAAAGGTGAGCAGATTGCTAGTACTGCAATCCACTTTTCTATTTGTGTTATCAATTATTTGTTATAGAACTAGCATTGTCCCGATGCCCAGTGTAATCATCGAAATATGTGTGACGTATAACACAGTCATTAATTCCAAAAGATTATTTTAAAAAGCCCACCTAAAGCTACTAAAGCTAACTTCCGTTTACTTATTATCTCAATGGATGGAGTCCACACGACAACTGCTGGTACATTTAGAACTCGTGAAGACGATACAGAAGATACATGTAGAACTCGTGAAGACGATACAGAAGATACATGTAGAACTCGTGAAGACGATACAGAAGATCCCCGGCAAACTGAAATTAGACATCCAAAACAATGCTCATCTATAACAGTAACAGAACAAACTCATACGCACATAATCAAGTCAGCATTTAACAGAGGCCATTCTTAACAATAATACTCACATTAAACAGACTGAAGAACAGGTAAAAAAATTGTATAAAGCATTAACCGAGAAACACACACACTTTTTTTCCGTGGCCATGAAAATTAAACAGAGAATGAAATAGAACAGACGGTATTATTTGTTATGAAATTCTCAGTTGTAGAAAAATCAATTAAATAAAAGTATATACTTTCTATAAATATATAGATAAAAACTGCATTGCGAATGGGGCTGGTGCCATGTCTGTTTGGCTTAAATTTCCTCACACTACACCCATTGAGATAGAGATCGTCACGGTGTTTATTTGATTGGAACACATCATTATTTTTATAAAGAAAACATTGTTTTGTAATATCATGTATTCGACCATTTGTTGTCGGTGACAAATTCAATGCCATCTTGTCGAGGTAAGGTCCAATCAAGACACTATACTTCTCGTCGCTACAAGGCTGATGACAAACCATCACAAAGACATCCTAATGGCACCGGTAGCATAAGTCGATTCTTAGCTCTTTATAATTCAAAATGTTTTGCCTGGGACGAAACGTTATAATGCTGTCTTAAAAAAATTATTTTAAGCTACATGTATCTATTTATTAGTTATTTATTTCCAAATAATACTTAGATGGAAAATATGAGATTATGGGTAAAGTGCACAGCGGGCTTTTCTAATATGTGTAAAGGTTACACCAGCATGCGTAGAATACACACTGACATTTGTACGACTTTACTCATATTTCAATTTACTTCTAGAATTATTTATTTATGTACAATTGTACTGTACTATAATCTGGTTAATGATCACCAAATTTTTTAATTGTTAACACACACCATTTTTTTAATGTCACACCCAGTATATGCCACAGTGTGATTCAAGGATTAAGACCTACTGTAAACAAGCACACCATTATGATACAACTCTGGACATTCACTTGTTTTGTTTAAGGAACTCCCGTCAGATACAGGGAATGTTGGGTAAATGGTGTGAGTGATTGCCACATAAGCTAAAATCCCGAACGTATCCCGTTTCGCTATAAATTATTGCCTATCTTGTAATTAATAATAATGGGAAATCTGAGGAGAGGTAACAGAGTTTTGATAAAGTGGTTGACATAAATTAAGTTCCTTGGTTGAAGTTTGTCCTGTTGGTTTGGATTAAAGAGGCAGTTACCTTGGTCCAGGGTCAGAGGCCTGTCAGTAAAGGGGATATAATCAGCCCGTCTCAGTGGACTTCATGCTGTGAGAATGGCTTGAATATCCGTCTCAAACACACCCCTTCTCGTCTGACACCTTGTGCTCTTGTATCTAAATTCTCTGATAAACACCCTCCCGTCAGACTGCTGATTCACTTAATGGAAAAACTGCCATATTGTTTTCATTACATTCCACGGTCTCTGTTTTACGAAAAAGTTTAAATTGTAAGTGCTGGTATGGGTTGACGATTGAGGGAGTGTAGTCGATGGTTTCTCTTCACCTCTTATCTCCTACCGAAACGGCAGACATCTAATCAGCTCTTTTCGCTGAAGAATGACGAGAATGTCCTCTTATATAAAATCTCTAACTTAACACTCTATTAACTGTTTTGTCGTTCTGCTTCTGGGTAAATCCGTCAACACCACCCCAGCAAACTCCCGCTTCCAGCCTTTGATCAAGCAAAGGTGAAATCGGTGCTCGTAGATAAAACAAGAGTTATACATCCTGAAATCACCAAAATATCCCCTAATTTCTGTAAATTGAGAAAACGTGCCAGCTGAATAAGAAATATTGAAGGAGTAGTTTTCACTAATAGTCTTTGTATCAATTGTTTGTTTACTTTATAACCGTGTTATTATCACGTGTCTGCTGATATGTTTATTGGAGATTATTTGAGGGTATAATACTTCCTTAATTCAAACAATTCTACTGGTCTACCCAGCCCACTTTCATCAAGCCTAGAATGGACTGAATATAGTTTAGAATTTCACAAATGTATTTTTATAGGCCTTGTTGTCAATTATTTCACAAATGTATTTTTATAGGCCTTGTTGTCAATTAATTTCACAAATGTATTTTTATAGGCCTTGTTGTCAATTCATTTCACAATGTATTTTTATAGGCCTTGTTGTCAATTAATTTCACAAATGTATTTTTATAGGCCTTGTTATCAATTAATTTCACAAATGTATTTTTATAGGCATTGTTGTCAATAAATTTCTCAAATGTATTTTTATAGTCCTTGTTGTAAATTAATTTCCGAATGATTTTCCTATTCACTAATCCTAGGACAAACTAATGCAGCTAATTCCCAGTGTCACCTCCTTTATTTGTCCTTTTTAAATTGCATCACCGGTCTATTGCTGACCAGTTATGTTATTATTTCTTTTTTTTTTTTTACATTTCCATAATTGCACGTTTTTTTTTTTTTTGTGTGTGGGAGAGGCATATTATATACATCGCGTATATTATATTCCGTATTTAAGCACGACTCGATTTGTCACATCCTGATTTTCATTATTAATGTTCATTATTGTATCAAATTGTAAGGGCTTATATCGTAATTATTGTTTGCTAGAATTTGGAGGGTATTCTATCTCTCATCAATGTATAATGATGCGAATTGTTTGATTATTGGTCTAATTGTTTCCAGATTCGCTGCAGTCACTATTGTGGAGCGCTATCGAATCATGGTTCTCCGTAAAATGTACATTAAATCATATTACTGGAACAGACCGAGCACATTTAAGATGATTGAGTAATCATAAGGTGTTTTACGTAAAACTGCCAAATTTGTATAAGAAGGATTTCAGATGCGCCAGACTCACACATATAACACTGTTTATTTTGTTAGCTTTTCTGTCGTAATTTGTTTTATCCTTTACTAATTATCACCATGTGTGAAATGTTGTACACCATACAATGTTCTCCAGTATTTGATATATAATACGTAACAAGGATCAAATATGATCAAGTTAATAAAGAACTTGATCTATTACCCGTTTAAACAGTAAATAATTGTTGTCAGTTTATTTCATTTGACCTACATGTGATAGGATAATTATTTCATGTTTAATATTTTTATGATTAATACATTTGCATTCATTGGGACCTGATCTATAATATCATGATTATTTCGGGGCATCTTAATTGTTATCAAAGAGACTTTATTTATTGATTGATGATTGCTTGAGTGATTGATTGCTTGGTTGATTTATTGCTCCACCCATGAAATGTGTATAATATATATATTATATACTAAATTGAATTTAGGCATTATTTAAGATAGTCCATAGCACTACTGAGCTTCAAGTTTCGACCACCAAAAAAAAAGACGTCCAGCGATGCATAAGGTAATGTTATTGTCGGGCGGGGGAAAAGCTTAAAGAGCTTGTTATATCCCAAATTAATTTTTAATATAAACAGACATCCAGATAACAGAAGCGTTGCTTTTGTTTTGAAATATTTGAAAATTTCTTTGCTAGCAATAAAAATATATATAATTTATATTTACATAAATAAAATAGTTGTACAAGTATTAATTTGAAACATTTTGTTTAAAACAAAAAAAGGTCCATTTTAGTGTGATATTTGTAGTAAAATGTGTCGAGGCTTAACTCTGACATGTTTATCATTTTCAAACCTTTTGATATTAAATTTGTCTTGAAAAATATCAGGATAACTATTTTTTGCATATTTCGGGGGAATACTGCTTTTAACCTTATTTCGGGGGAACACTTATTTAAACCGTATTTCGGGGGAACACTTATTTTAACCGTATTCGGGGGAATACTTATTTTAACCGTATTTCGGGGGAATACTGCTTTTAACCGTATTTCGGGGGAATACTGCTTTTAACCGTATTTCGGGGAACACTTATGTTAACCGTATTTCGGGGGAACACTTATTTTATACATATTTCAGGGGAATACTTATTTTATCCATATTTCGGCGAAATCAAAAATGAATCCGCTTATTGTAGAAAAGTTTTAAAAGCTCAGAGTACGGACCGGATCGCAGTCTATATGTAGCTTGTGTGTTTTTGTTTGGTTGGGATTTAACTCAAGGGTATTTCACTTATGTGAAGACGTGCAGCCCAATGGGTGAAGGAAACCACCCTCAACACCACTGAAACAAACAAAGACAAGATGGGACAAATACAGGACGCAACACAGACACCACAAAACTGATCAGCGTCCTGATCCACTTTAATTCTGAGAGCATGCGCTAGGGCAACATATAAGCTCCCTCCAAGCTACCACCAGGGCAACATATAAGCTCCCTCCAACCTCCCACCAGGGCAACATATAAGCTCCCTCCAACCTCCCACGACAACTTACAAAGGGGTAATGTAAACACACTTTAATTCTGAGAGCACTAGGGCAACATATAAGCTCCCTCCAACCTCCCACGACAACTTACAAATAGGTAATGTAAAGACACTTTAATTCCCCTGACTCCATTACTGGAAACATTAAAATCCTAAGTAGCTAAGCATTTTTAATCAACAGTTTATTAAATGCAAACAATCTCAAATAATCACTAAAACAAGATTGAATATAACAAGTCCATGCCTCCCTTCAATGGAGGCAAGCGAAATTTTCTTTCTTAGCAATAAAACTATATATAATTTATATTTACATAAATAAAATAGTTGTACAAGTATTAATTTGAAACATTTGATTATAGAAATGATAAAAGTGAAACATATTCTATGACAAAACATCCCAATGAGTTCTGTGACGTTTAGCCTTGAACAGATGAAGATATATATAGTTACATCCTTGCATCCGTCAATACTCAAGCAAAATTAAAAGGGCGACATTAAACCGTAGGCCTACGGTTCTGTTTTCCTGTCACACATGGATTACTTCAAAATAAAAGGAGTTTCATAGAATTTCTTTTCAGCCGGCGATTTTCTCAAGGATTTGTGGATTATTTTTAAGTATAAGGACATTGGTGTCACTCAAAGACGCCAGCGCCTCAATGAAACACATAGAAGCCTTTGGAGGTCACCAAATGTCACATAAAATACCTCAACTAATATATTCAGATAATGCACGCTCTCTTGATACTCTAGAAGTCAGAAAGACAAAGTTAATGTTTGTTTTGTATAAAAAGTAGAGCTAAAGTTGATAAAACATCGAATGTTGATATAGAAAGCGTGAGGCTGGGTCGGTAGAAAGGCCATTGTGTTTGACACTAAGAAAAGCTGGTATTGGAAGAGGTGATTCGTTATCCGTGTATAGGCAATATGAGACGGCTACAGCCCTGGTTGCACTCTCACAACAACAACAACAATTCTAAGACTAGGGAATACATGAGATGTGAACTTTTGACACGTTTCTGGTGAGTTGAGTATATTTGATGCTCCACGAGAAGGTATGTGTATACACAGAAGACAACTGGATATTGATGAGGATTAAGCGGAGACAAACTCCCCTGTAACAGAGGATACCCCGTTTGTTTTTTAATCATTACAGATTGTCGGTTAGACTCTCGCTCACTTGATTGCTGTCTTTACACACAAGATAGATTTCAAATGGGAAAAATATCCGCCTGTTTAAATCAACAACAAAACTTCTCCTCTGTCTGCCATGGACCGGGAACAGGTCATCTCCGGTACAAGTTTTTCCTGGTCCGTTTTTCTACCGTTCTATGATCAAACATTGTTCGTCAATAGAAAACCTTTCCAAAAAATAACACACCAAGGGGAGAGAATCATGTTCTGGTCAATATCAACGGCATAAGATCAATGATTTTATGATTGCTTGTTTAGTGTTTATGAGTTCAACTGTGTGGCTCTTATCAATATGTAGAATGTCCCGTATCAATTTCTCAGCCAAAAACCTCACAATTAATGAATATCTTTGCTTCAACTCTGGAACAGAGTCATCGCGGAGCTGTTTAACTCTAAAACAGCAGGTATTGATATTACATAGTCAGATAGCATCGATATCCCGAAACCATCTCCATATTGAAACCAAAAGTCTCAAGTTTTAACACATGTTATACAGTGAGTGATCAAAGATCTTTTAATGTGGCGAATGGCACGTTTGGAAACGCAACGTCTTTCAACGCACATCCTTTAGTCTGATTAATTTATACCGATTCGGAATAAAGGACATGTTGTTCAACTGAATTCCAAAGCTCACGAACAAAACTTAAACTACAGAGAGAACAAAAGAGACGTAGTTATGTTTTATAATTTAAGAAATAAAATTGTGTGCATATACCCACAAAAACACATGTTGTTTTTGGCTTAATTAATTAACAAATATGTCAATTACAATGAAATATCCTCTATGCATTTGCTTTTTATGTTGGACTTTTTAAACGTTTATTAAATATTTATTTCATAATCAAAAATCCCTGTTTTGAAATTAACAAAAAAGTTCGAGGTCACATTTAGAACCATAACAATAATAAAAAAGCTCGTCATTACAACTTTAGCACAAAAAAGTCTGAAGCGGCTTAAAAAAACTTTAGTATAATACGTTCGAGGTTTGCTAAAGGACTTTAGCAAACACAAAAGTTCGAGGTCACCTTTAAAACTTTAACATTCTATTAAAAGTTCGCCTTCAGAAACTTTATAATAAAATAGTTCGAGGTCGCCTTTAGAACCTTAGCATAACATACTTCAAGCTTATGTTCAAACTTCAATATTTCCAGCTTGCCGAGGTCGTATAAAGTTACTATCATAAAAACTTCGCCGGGTTACCCCAGAAACATACGTTTTCGTAAGATAATTGATACAGACATGTCAGTATAATAACTGGAGACATCTGACCATCACCCTTTGCAGAAGGATAAATTGAGACATCTGACCAACATCCTTGGCAGTATGGTAACTGGAGATATCTGACCAGCACCCTTGTCAGTATGATAACTGGAGACATCTGACCAACATCCTTGTCAGTATGATAACTGGATACATCTGACCATCACCCTTGGCAGGATGATAACTGGAGACATCTGACCAACATCCTTGTCAGTATGATAACTGGATACATCTGACCATCACCCTTGTCAGTATGATAACTGGATACATCTGACCATCACCCTTGGCAGTATGATAACTGGAGACATCTGACCAACATCCTTAGCAGTATGATAACTGGAGACATCTGACCAACATCCTTGGAAGTATGGTAACTGGAGATATCTGACCAGCACCCTTGTCAGTACGATAACTGGAGACATCTGACCAACATCCTTGTCAGTATGATAACTGGAGACATCTGACCATCACCCTTGGCAGGATGATAACTGGATACATCTGACCAACATCCTTGTCAGTATGATAACTGGAGACATCTGACCAACATCCTTGTCAGTATAATAACTGGAGACATCTGACCAACATCCTTGTCAGTATAATAACTAGAGACATCTGACCATCACCCTTGGCAGTATGATAACTGGAGGCATCTGACCATCACCCTTGGCAGTATGATAACTGGAGATATCTGACCATCACCCTTGGCAGTATGATAACTGGAGACATCTGACCAACATCCTTTGCAGTATGATAACTGGAGACATCTGACCATCACCCTTTGCAGAAGGATAAATTGAGACATCTGACCAACATCCGTGGCAGTATGACAAATTGAGACATCTGACCAACACCTTTGGCAGGATGATAACTGGAGATATCTGACCGACACACTTGGCAGTATGACAAATGGAGACATCTGACAAACACCCTTGTCAGTATGATAACTGGAGACAACTGACCAACATCCTTGGCAGTATGATAACTGGAGATATCTAACAAACACCCTTGGCAGTATGATAACTGGAGACATCTGACCAACATCCTTGGCAGTATGATAACTGGAGACATCTGACCAACATCCTTGGCAGTATGATAACTGGAGACATCTGACCAACACCCTTGGCAGTATGATAACTGGAGATATCTGACCAGCACCCTTGTCAGTATGATAACTGGAGACATCTGACCAACATCCGTGGCAGTATTATAACTGGAGACATCTGACCAACACCCTTGTCAGTATGATTACTGGAGACATCTGACCAATACCCTTGTCAGTATGATAACTGGAGACATCTGACTAACATCCGTGGCAGTATGATAACTGGAGATATCTGACCAACATCCTTGGCAGTATTATAACTGGAGACATCTGACCAACACCCTTGGCAGTATTAAAGCTGGACACATCTGACTAACATCCTTGGCAGTATTATAACTGGAGACATCTGACCAAGATCTTTGGCAGTATGATAACTGGGAACATCTGGCTAACACCTTCGACAGTATTATAACTGGAGACATCTGACCAACACCCTCGGCAGTATGATAACTGGAGACATCTGACCAACACCCT
>JAVFBW010146664.1:923-12529 GCA_034783835.1 Mopalia ciliata
CTCCTATTTCATGTTTTTGTTCTTCAGTAAGTTTGGTTATAGGGATATCAAAAACGGAAAAAAAATCATTCTCAGGTTCGATTCGTTTCTTATAAAGCTTTTCATAATAGTTTTTTTCTGCATTTAATATATCGTTCTGATTATTAATTTCCATATCTCTTTGATCTTACAGATTGGAAACGGACAACTGTATCTCCAGTATTGTAATCATAATTCCCGTGAGTCCATCCTAATGAAGTGCTATACACCATTCGGTCAAGGTCCGGTTTGAATTTCAGTTGATACCATAGTGGAGATTTCAACAGACTGCTCCACTTCAACACTCCTATACCTGCTCTACTGAGACATTCCAGAGAACGGGTTAATTCACAATTAAACCGTCAAGTTTGTCATCGACAGTACAGATGTGAAATGTTGTTTTCCTAGTCATGTATTAAAACTTTTATTCAAGATGAGACAGACATTGCATTGCATAAGTCAAACAAAATTAATTGATTTTAATGACAGGCCCCTGGTCGACGGAACAAATAAAAAAGGATTGCTTTCTTGAGACACACAATAGGCGCATTCGACTGGACGTTTTCTTGAAGCACGGCGAAGTCGTTGTTACCATATTTGTTCGATTTTTGTTTACTGAATTCGTGATAGATTTAACAGGGAAAACGTTTGTACTCTCCGTACTCAACGAAACTTCACGAATGTACCTGTGGAACAAAATTATAAACAACTGCTTTGTCGTGCTTAAAAAAAAAAAAAAAACGTTTAGTCGAGTGCGCATAATGTAAGCAGACCCTTCCAACGACAAACTTTATTCGAGGTCGCACAAAGGTTAACTGTTTAATAACACAAATCCAGGTTGACCTTTTTGATAGTGCATCCCCTAAGACATCTTAACTCCATATCTTTCCATAGTCAATCAAACAGAGATTTGGTATTTACGACTTACAAAAACATATTCCAGAATCAACAGAATCATTTCAGTTTAATGGCCATGCGCTGTGATAAAGTAGAACTGCTTCTGGACGTATAAATAATTGACAAACATAGTCAGTATCTGATGAAAAAAATGTAAAAACAATGCGAGACTTTCATGGCAGTTATAACTCAATTTTATATCCTTCGTTATTTTATTTTTTTAAAGTACTGTTGTCTTAAACTTTGGTTGATTTATTTTTTATATTAACTGTAGTGAACATAGGATCTCGTCTCGTGCGTGTACTACTTTCTCACGATGTCTATTAGTAACCATTACGAGATTAATATGTCTTTAGACACTTTGTTCTATGAGCTTATATAGAACACGGGATGATTTATCGTTTTTTATTTATCTTTATCCCTTTTCCAGTGTTAACAAGTTTGATGAACATATATATTGAAGAAACGAAATGAGAAAATTTGCTCGCCTCCATATAAAGACACTGACACTTCAATAGAAATATATAGACACCAACCGTCTCGCATGATATATGGGTCATGCGAGAATTTCAACCCAAATTTAAAATACAGCGAACTTATCATTTACAATACACTTCACCTCACTTTAGTAACAGCTCTGGTCATGTCATGAAATAAGAGGGATTTTCACATACAACTGTTTGGCGGAAAGCAACATACATGTATTCTAACATAATTAGATTATAAACTAATGCCAACAACAAATATATAATACTGAGACAAAACTTGTATATCACAACAATTTGATTCTTATAAATATGCAGGAGAAATGAATAGTGCAATGTCCATTTAATGGTGTTAAATCATTTAAACTATGACGTACTGATTTGATTTCATAAGATGGCTATATTTACGTTTCAGATTACCAGTCCAATAACACTTTTTATATCAAAAATTAATCAAGTGAGTACAAAACATAATATAATGTACTTCATTGCCAATGAATTGATATAGCGCAGTTGGCAATTTATTTGATTCGCAGGATGTTTGTCCATCTACCGGCTCAACCGGGGAATTTGATTTGATTTGATTTGATATGATGCTGACCATTTAGATTTAAAGTTGCTGGAAACGCATTGGTTATACGTAAATTTGTACAAGTTTTTTTTTCCACTTATTATTCTTGTCCAGCAAATCCGGGTTATTTTGGTTACGGCCAATTCTAAAGGAAATCACCAGAGTTCGCCATACACCATATGCTACCAAATACACTTTAGTCTTTTTTATAAGGAAAGTTTCCATTTGATGTATTTATAAATATTCGTGGGTTTAAACCGGAGAGTGTGAATCCAAGCTTAATACAGAGGTTTGCTTATCCAAATCACTTTAGTTTAATGTTTTAAAATTAAGACATAAGCTGAAATTCCACTCATTAAAGCCTCTGTGTTAGTGGGGATAACTTAAAAAAACCCTAACAATATGTTTTGTTTGAAGGCTTCACGAAATATCGCTGTAGGGTTTTATCATCGATATGGAATTCTGTTGGTGACAGAGACACTCAGAAGAGTTGCAATCGGGACTCTGTTTGTATTTTTTTTTACCAAGAACTCATGGTTACATTAGAGTCCCGATTGCAACTCTTCTGAGTGTCTCTGTCACCAACAGAATTGATTGGTGAAGGGACAATCATTGGTTGGTTTTTTTTTACCAAGAACTCATGGTTACATTAATGATTGTCCCTTCCCCAATCAACATTGCTATACAGGGCCAGTACTGGTTTATTTACGGCTCATAACGGCTGTACTGACCCAATACCGGACAAGTGCTGGCTTGCATTTATCCTACCGCCTTCGAAATTTACAACAGTGGACCGATACTGGCCCAGTTAGGTAATTTACAAATTTAACGTTATATACACGTTATTTCCTAGATACCGGCCCGGTTGGGCATTACAGTTGTTGGTCCTGTAAGGCTTTGCATACGCCGCCAGTACATTGTTAAGTTACTGACCTATTAATGGGCCGGTACAAAAACCAAAGAGCCCGTTACTTACCCGGTAAAGATACAGACCCGATACTGAACCAGTACCGTATGCTTCTTCCGGAATACAGCCGAAACATTTCGTCTTCTGCAAGGATTGTCTAGCTTTTACTGTTGTCACAAAATTAGTTTCAGTCAATTTATTGTTAGTCATTTTGTTCACGCATACTGCATATTCATTTGTTTAACTCAGCCGCTGTGCTGAAAGTGCTTTTAAGTCCACGGACACAGAGTACGCAATTGTTAAAATGTAACTTGTTTTTTTTCTTTCTAGTCACGAAAATTGGTCCCCGAGTGACAGTTTCAATATCCTCCAGATTTATTTTCTGATAAAAATTGGAGCACAATTTTTGCTGCGATTGCGAAATATATTTTGCAGACCAAGAATACGATAAATCTGTGATGTAATTATGTTTAGGTCTTATGATTAACCTAAAGCTATGGCGCCAACCCATCCAAGCAACCACCCAATTAACAAACCAATTTTCCTCTACTAGAATGAGTTTATACCCCATTATCACAGTATTAGGGGCGCTACATTTTAAATTTATTTTCTGTTTTCCTTGTATTTAGCAGAAGTATTCAAAGATTGTTGACAGGCTTCATGGTTGGTCCTTCTCTCTTTCTTTCTTTTGTTTTGTTGTTTACACATTTCACATTTCAAAGATACTATGCAAGATGGCGATACAAACATTTGCAACACGGCACATGGTTTATTGTTTTACACATGGTCTCTTTAGGTAAAACACTCTATTTGTTGAATATAGCAGTACATTGTTTATAGAGGACCGTTTTCACACCGTTTATACATTGGCCTAAGAACTCGGTGCAGCCCTATATCAATGTGAGATGTTTTTTAATGTATGAACAGAGTTCCTATTGTACTTATCTATTTGTCGACAAATTTTTCTTCATCATTGTCAACCTGAGATCAATGATAGATGGCGCAGCAGTCGTCATTGTCCCCGTTAGTCCATACATGAAAGAGACTTCTGTAGGCCCTATCTACGACTGCTTGATTTGACAGGTATTTATCGATTTGGGCTGATGTAGGAGGTTGGAGAAGACAGATTAAGTGTTTATCCCGGTTTATAGCACCTAATCTTCCTGTTGGATATTCTTCTCCCGGTCTACAACAACATCGTGTAGCAAACGTCTATATCGCTAAGTGCAAATGACAACGATAAACGATATTTTTTTTAATTTTCCATTTTTAACACAGTATAATAGGTATAAAGTTAAGCTATCGATAGTTAATGTACAAAGTCTGGATTGTTTGCTGGTTCAAAAGTATTCTGTCACATGAAATAAAATAAATATGTCCGTAATTGATAATTTAGATTTTTTTTGTAACACATTTAAATACAACTTTTGTGATAATGTATTTACACATCTACATTTCATGCATTTGAGTTTTTGATCTGTATACAATAAAGCCTCATCGGTTCGTATCGTGATACTGTTTGTTTGTTTAATGGGGGGCTGCGGTGGTATTTCAAATACTAAAGATTAGTCCAATGGCCGAAGGAAACCACTCTCCATGTCGGTACGTCACGGAGAGCAAACAACGACAAGACAAGACAATTTCAAGATTGGGCCATGACAGGACAAGACAATTTCTAGATAGGAAAATGACAGGACAGTGTCAAGAAAAGACCCTGGCAGGACACTACATTTCCAAGGCAGAACCAGGAGAGGACAATCTCAATACAGATTGATAAAAGTCACTAAGTGATAGGCCTTTTGTTACCCGTTAGAGCATCAGGGCAACAGGAAGTTCCCTACAACCGCGACGCGTATCACAAGAACCATCCATATTTTATAAAAGCTGTATTTTTGATTATTGTGTGTAGCTATCCCGTTCATGCGAGTTCCAGAAAGATTTTTCAGCTACAAAATGCATTAACTAAAATGGTAATTGTGCGTTTTATGATGGAGCATACTGCCGGAATAGATCTGAAACGTCATGTTTGATGAATATACACTCAACTAATAGATAACACTGGAAACGAAATATTGTTAGACTTTGAGTAATCTCCCTGTAAATAAAGTAATATTCGGTTCAGGGTTCATATAAATATCACCAACCAATTATCAAAATAATATATAGTAAGAGTTATTCCCATCTAAGGCATTATTTGTCCGTCAACATATATCTATACATTAGAGACCTACAATAAGTAACATTCAAATATACACTCTTCGCAAAATATGTGTATAATTGAACCCTTTAAGGTTCTTCAGTCGTGACCCAGGTGGAACCCTTTTTGGTTTTGTATGTGAAACTGACAGCAACTGTTCTTAATATTTATCCTTGGCTTTTTATACAAAAAACTGTTTTCCACATAAACCAATCTGGTTCAATATATAACAATCATATTTTCTAAAGAGGGTAAACTGTTCGCTATAGTCACTCATTTGGGCTTTCGTGTTAGTGTGGAGATGTTAAAAATAAACAAACAATATGGTACGTTTGAAGAATCCACGAAATAACATTCTGATGTTTGAGCAACGTCTGTTAATGATTGAGACAATAAGAAGAGTCGTCATCGGGTCGGTAATGTAACGATGGGGTCACGGAAACAATAATCAACAAAACTTCTCTATTTAGTACAATTACCACACCTGTAACTGACATGCATGGGGTGTCCGTGATTGATCATAGAATAAATACTCAGAGCTTAATTAAAACGTGACAACCAGCGGTAATTTTGACATTTAGTGTCGAGAATGAAACAAATTGAGCCAGAGAATTAACTTTCATTGTAATATGTATTTATTGTTAAATGTTATTTGCGAAATCATGAGATAAAAAATGCAGGTCCCGAATTTGATACCAGAGTGAGTTCTAGGACGTCTGTATTCACTTCGCAACTTTTCAATACATGTACTTTCCATATTGTCTCTCGGTGAAAACTAAATGCTTATCTTAGAACATTGGCATGTTATCTGATGCACTTTCAATGTACTCAATGTATTAATGTCTAAACAAGTTTCATTTTGAATACAAGATGTCTTCAGGTAAAGCACACTTTACCAGGGGAATACGCTATAGTTTATTAAAGAAGTACGTTTTTAGCAAAGACCTCGCAGTAGAACACACATGTAATCCATCCGTGTATACTTCTAACTTCAACTAGTAACACGATTTTATCGGCTAATCCCACCCCACTAATTAAACAAAATGTGAATACAGTATTTTCGTTATTTTGGGATAACACTTTCTTACTTTTACTGGAGCTAGAGATCCTTACTGGAGCCAGAGATCCTTCATTAGTATTCCATCCACATCATCCAGCAGCTACATTTTGTTCAGGAAGAATTTCACAACAAACAATATCGTGCTGATTATTAAAATCTCCATATCTCTCTGATCTGACGGACTAATATCTGACAAATTTATTTCCAGTATTCAAATCATTATTCCCCTGAGTCCACCCTAATGAAGTGATACACATCATTTGGTCAAGGTTAGGTTTGGATTCGATGTGAAAACATAGTGGAGGTGTCGACAGATTCCTACACTTCAATAATAAACTTCACGGAGACGTTCCAGAAGACCAATTAATACACATTTTATGCTAACAAAATATAAGCTCAAAATAAACTATCAAGTTTGTCATTAACAGTACAGAACGTGTTTTACCGGTCATGTACTATGGCTGGGATATTTGGTTCAGGCATGAAATACTCCTGAGTCAACAGATGAAAAGTGTATGATTGCTTTAGACCGAATGGAACGAAAATTAGTTTCGATGAAGGCATGCAGTTCTAAGTCATTAGAACTATGGGCGACATTACTTCGCATTGTTTATGTCAGTAGATCAGTTAATGTTGAATAATTATTGACTTAGCATTTTAAATGATTATACGCGTGTTTATTATATACGCAGCTTATGCTTTAAACACTTTTATTCGGGTTTAAGATGTTGTCTGTGTTAGGCCTCGATATGCCAACACACAATAAGTGATTGAAAAAAACATCAGGAAACACCTTATTAACAGGAGCACTTTAACAGGAAATGTTCAATTGTGTCAGGGGCTAATTACAATAATCACAATTACCGCCAGGGTGTTTATTTATTATGTGTAGACCGAAAGTGACCGGAAAACAGAAGAAACAATACAACCTCGTTTCGAGAAAGAGCGGTGGATGAAAACTTTGTGCAAACCACTGAGGGTTGGAAAAGATAAAAAGCTTAAACAGTTACAGAAGCATCACATCTACACTGCAATAAACACAGAAAATGACATTGGTTCCTTGAGACGCACAACGTGCCGATGTTATCATTCCTGTTTCTGTGCTCACACTCTTAAGGCTGTACTTCCCTTCGTTGTGCCCATATTCGGTGGTTTTAAAGTGTTTTGAGTAGGTACTCAGCGGAGTACAAAATCAATACAGGTTCATACTCTTTAGCACCCTCTGCGGAGCTCTTCAATCAATGAAGCTAGAAATGCACTACGCTGATTTTCTAGGCTGCTTCGAGACGATTTTGTTTGTCACTGATAAAATGTTCTGACCATTATAAGCGTCTAATTTTCAAAATCGAATCGCAAAAGGTATGTTTAAAGTCATTGTCAGCCATCTAATTTTTTAAACAAATCTGCAGTGCCTTTGAGTACGACCTTGAGCTTGGCCAGGAGATTCCTCAGGATTCGTGATCAGCTGAGTACAGATAGCGATCTCCATTTTTTATAACCTCGGTTTTAGAGCACGAAATCCGGAGTCCACTCAGATGAGCACGAAATATCATCCTGGGGACTTTTATATCCTCTGCCCCAGATCCCTCAAAAGACTACCTTTATTTGACGTCGTACAAATGTAAACGTGTATTCCCATGGTCGATCAAACATAGATGTGATTTTGACGAATAAGATTGACGATGTTGCAAAATCGCCATGATTCTGGTTATTTCATTTGCACACGAGCCATATACGATACAAGCTTGGATGACTTGTCTTGTCTGCAGGTGTTTAATCGTGAGAGCTTATACAGAAATAAAATCCAAATCGGACTGGGATCCCATAAGATTTTGATATGATAATTATAAAATGCTAAAGGATAATAATAAAATCCTATATTATCCCATAGTTTCCTATAGGATTCCATGGAACAATTCCATACGATATTTTGTAAGCAAGCTACAAAATATTTATCCGTTTCAAAATGTATTACGAGAAGAGTAATTAGATAAAACTAAACTATACTCAATTGGAATGGATGAAGATATTTAATGAACAGGAAGAGTCATGATTAATAAGCAATATTCGGTGTAGTGTTAACAACATCCCACCCAACATGTTTTCTTCACTAACTTCCAGAACAATATTGACCAGGTTATCTGTACTCCCATAAGACTGTCTATACGAATGGAGCATTATTTGCCACTTAGTCAAGGTCTGGTTCCAACATAACGAGTAAATTATTAGCATAAGCACCCTGGTGGAGTTCAAACAAAGTACAACAATTTTTACCTTCTTTGATAGGCTTTAAAAAGGAGGAATAGTAAGATAACAATGTCTTTTATGGATATACAACTTCTGGGTTTATTGACGAGCGACGTTTCGGAGCAGATTCCAGCGCCGTTTTCAATCTAATGGCTATAATACATGGATGGTGTCTATATATACAAATAAGGGCCATACAGGTGTGAAAACAAAGATCCATTGGGTTGAGAGGACACACTATGCACAAAGTGTGGTAACCTTTTTTGGGGGTTACCGAGAACAGATTGAATTAGATCGTTGTAAGCAGAGGGTATGTTTCTGTTCAATTTGGAGTTTGACCTTCAAATATGGAAGGCTTCCATGAGTTTCCTTATTTTGAGATTAGACAAATTTTAATCTTGTAAACGGTGCTAGAATCTAATGCGAAGCGTCGCTCGTCAATAAACCCAGAAGTTGCATATCAATAAAAAAAACCTTGCTTCTAAGTACCTCTCAAAAAAGGTAAAAATTATTGTACGTGTCTGCACTTTTGTTTGAACTCCTCTTGGGTGCTGGAGATGTGTGCTTCTTTATGTAACTGTTGTTATTAAGGGGTGAAACTCAAATGTTATTCAACATTGTGACCAACGATTTATACTCGAGTAATATATTGTGCACTATCGCTCAATTGAGTTTTCGTGTAAGTGGTGAAAATCTAGTTTCCACGAAATAACGTTCTGAGGCCTGATCAAAATCTGTCAATGACTGAGACGCTCCGAAGATTTGTCACCAAGACGCTTAATGTAGCCATGATTTCAGGGAAACAATAATCAACCTGTGACTGTCATTTGGTATTACTTTATAGCCGGCACATTGGTTTCCAGCACAATAAGGTCCCAATCAGCAAGGTTTGATCCACTCGAGACATCTTTAACGCACAGCATTCGCGATAGCATATTCTCATATTCCCGTGGTAAATCAACCAGACATTTCTTATTGACCAGTCAAATAAAACAAGGATTTATCCACATGATCTCTTGTTACTACACAGACAATATGCTACGGAGAATTGTAATTTCAACCGGTTCATATACTGATGGTAGTACCATTGAGATTATGCCTCAAGAAAGGAATTGATTTGATCCAGATGGGCAATTATGCCCTACATTTGGGGAGAACTGGAATGGCGCAATGCGGTTGATCTAACAGAATCCTTTCGGGAAATCAAAAGACCCACACGGGGTTAACAACCTTGTCAAAAAATTAAAACGACTTATTGCCTATTTGGCAACATTTTGTCAGATATGAGTGGACAACAACAAAACATTCATCTTAATAACGGATAACATGAAACACTCAATACTCTTGTGTTAAATGTTTCGTCACCAGTACGTTAATCTCATAAATAGATCTGTGTCGTATTATTTCACAGTGTGGTTAACAAGTGGCCAATCAGAGAGTATTTCTTCTGTTACTAGTATAACAACCATCCACGTGACTGACACACAGGGGACCTATGATAATGCCCTGGTGTTCGCAGAGCTAAAGGGTAACGGGAAGCAGATTTGTTTGTGATGTTCTGTATCTCTGTCCGGCGTCATATAAGTGAAATACCCTTGAGAACGACGTTAAATCCCAATCAAACAAACAAACAAACCTATGAGAATGCTCCCTGTGGTTCTCTCAGACATCATTCAGACGAGGAATATCTCTCCTGTAGCAATAACATCGTCTGATTTGAAATAGCAATAGGAGTCTTACATAGATTTTATCTTATTATTAGGTTTGATACAAAAACCGTTATTATATCGTGATAACCAGCGGTAAATTTTACAATTACTTTATGTAAACAAACTGGACGAGATGATGGATGATTGCTGTAAAATATATTTACTATCAAAGCGATTCATGTGAAAACGATGTTTTTATTAAGATAATGCGAAATCCTCTTGAAATTTAATCTTTTCTATGGTGAGAGTGATGAAAGACAACAAATTTAATTTTTGACAATTCATCAATGAAAATGTTTCGGACGTTCTATCTGCGAGGAGAGAGGATTGAAGTGATAGATTAGAACATATTACATTTGCCTATAGCTTTTTCTCTACTAAACAGGTAATGTTTAACGAAGTTTAGTTTTAATCTTTCGTCCAATAACTGGCCCAGGGGTATTATCGTCCGCATGTATGGTCGCATGATCGTCTTTGTACTGTTAATGTAGAACTAAATTTCCCATAAAGTATAAGCAGGTATTAGCTGTAAACCTACCAGTAATTGATGTTAGATTTCCAAATGTATGTAGTTTTTCGTTTTTATTGAATGAATGCATGATCGAATAGCATAACAGCTTAAGTATTTGTGAAATATAATTATATGATGAAATAACAATATAGTATCAATCCCTTCGTTAGTGAATTTCCGAACTTTATATTAAAGGATAATGCTGAACTGTTATTAATATAGAAATAGGGCATGTAAGTGTTACTTTCGCTTTCAATACAATTAGATAAAATACATACATTTTGATTATATGAACTGGAAACGGTATCTATTTAAGCTTTCTTGGTTACTCAGGTTTGAGTATTTAATACAAAAAATCATCTTACATATTACAAATGAACTGTGTCCAGAAGATTTATGATTTTATGTACGGTTGTCTTTACTCTTCATATTGAAAGATTTAAAAAATAAAATGGAAGATGGCCATAAAAAATGGCAACCACGGGCATGGGGTATATTGTGTTTACATGAGATGGTATCCATATATGTGTAGTAGATTTATCACTTTAATAAACTATTGACTTGTTTCAAGAAGAGAGTTATTTATACACATGTTTAAGAACTTGGCGAAGCTCTACGTTGGATGTTGGATGTTTTTAATGTACGATTAGAGTTCCTATTGTACATGTAGTCCTCTGTTTGTCGTCAAATATGTTTTTCTTCACCGCTGTCAACCTGAGATCAATGATTGATGGCGCATCAGTCGTCATTGTCCCCGTTGTCTTGTACATGAAAGAGACTTTTGTATCTAAAACTGCTTCATTTGACAAGTATTGATCGATTTGGGCTGATGTATAAGCTGATGAGGAGAGCGTGTGTCAATCCCGGTTCATATCACTTAATCCTTCCGTGTCACTTAATCCTTCCGTGTTATTTTGCCCTGTGAGGGAGCCGGTGGGCCATGGCCCTGCAGAATACTCCCTCGGCTTCCTCGGTCGATCGTAAGAGGCGAGAAAAGAGGTTGC